>PRKT01000089.1:727948-799602 GCA_003671525.1 Saccostrea glomerata | reverse complement strand
TAATTAGGAAAGATAACTCTTGAAAGTAGACTTTTTATACCAAATATTTTTTAAATTGGATTTTTATTTCGTTTAAACTTTCTTCATTCAATTTAACACATGTAATTCATTGAAATACATTCCTTGTCTCTTCAGAACACATTTTTTAAATGTTTTATGCATAGATTAAAAACATAATGACATTAATTGTTTTCTAGGAGAAAATTATTTTTTCTAATAAAATTATTATTAGGTATTATGAGGTATTTTCACTTTGTGTACTTGTCTAAAGAAGATGCCCATCATTTGACACTGAAAGTTCTGAAATTCTGTGAATAATAAACCTGAAATAAAACATTTCACTAAAATAAAACAAAAACTAAAAAATTCTATAAAAAATATTTATAATATCAATACCCCCATCTGGATATTTGACATCTACATTATAAGTGGTGCTGTATTGAAATCTTAAATAAACTGTGGATGTAATGAGCCACCTTAAGGATATGCGATCCTCAGCTAGAAAGGATAACTCCAAAAATTAATATTTAATTTGAAATGGATCAAAAAATGGAATTTTTTCATGCAACAATTTTCATTTTATTCATCTTTATAAGAGTCAAGGTTTTTGGAAGTCCTAAAAAATTTCTATAAGATTTTATTGAATTCAGCCTAAGATACCAATGCTTACTAGTATGATATGAATAAGAAGTGATTTATGGTGTCTTGCATTGATAGAAAAAGCCTTTTACACGATGTATTATAGAATACATGACGGAAAATAGAAGACAAAAAATACCAAATAAGTATAAAAATCATGACAGTTTCTCTGAATGCCTGGATACCTATTGTTTTTTAACCTTGAATATATTTCTTGATCAATTTGCAATAGAAAATGCATTGCTGATGTTCCAATTTGCTTTTTCTGCAAAAATATTGAACATTTGACAATTTTCCCTATATAATATGATTAATTTTAATCTTTAACTTTAAAGAAATACTGTGGATAAATTTACATAACTTTGTTGATTCAGAAATACTTTTATGAGTATTTTTGATTACTTAACTGCTAATTTTATAAACCTGAGGATCGGACTACCTTAAGATATTTTAGTCCCTTGCTTTCTATGGAAGTGGGGGATATTAATTGTAGTCGGTCTGTTCATCCATCTGTGTACTAAGCTATATTTCTGTCTGTTTGTAACACTTTTGTTTCTGTGCCATTTCTCAAGATTTCGAGCTTTTGCAATGAAATTTTACACAACAATTCCCTATGGCCTATGGAAGATCCCTATATATTTTGAGGTCAAAAGGTCAAAGGTCATAAAATTAATAATTTCTGTCTATTTTAACACTTTTGTTTCTGTGTGATATCTCGAGAAGCAGCTTTTGCATTGAAATTTTATACTACAATTCCCTATGGCCTCAGGAAGACACCTATTTATTTTGAGGTCAAATGGTCAAAGGACATGATCATACATTCAATGAGTAAAAGTTTAATTCATGGTGGTATCTTAAGAAGCTTTTGAGTTTTAGCAATTCATTTTTTTAACAGAACTCACTATGGCCCTGCCTACCCTTCTTAAAGTGTCCCCTCAATCCCAGACCACTATATCTGTGCATGCAGTTCTTTTTCCCTTCAGTTGGGGACACAGATTCTCTGAATTAGCTTATTATCATAAAGTTTTACGAACACTATGAGTAAGGTCTAAACTAGAGTCAAAGTTGAATCAGAGCATGCTAGACTGATGGATATGTTTTTAGAAGAGTATCAAAATTGTTGGTCAACCAACATCAATTTTTAAGACATTAGTTCATAATTAAGGTCTTCCGTTTCCAACGGAAGACCTTCTACTGATTCTGATGATTAAGATTATTCTTATTATTCTTTTTTTTGTTTTCTTCCTAGACGCCAACTCTGACGCTTCATATCTTCTTCATTCCTGAACGGATTTTGTTCAAATTTTGAGAGCTTTTAGACTTTTCAAAACCCTTTTAGAATACTGTTTCAAAATTCGGAAATTACCTTCTATTAAGGAGTTATTGCCCTTTGATTAAATTTTTCATACCTCCGATTTCCAGACAAAGGCTCAGAAAAGGTAATAATTGGAGCACAAAACCCTTTGAAATTGAGGAGATGAAGCATTGAAGTTGTGCACATCCGTTTTTGTTTTTTGATTTTTGCATTAAAAATGGCGCTAGAGAGGGGTCAAAATCTAGAACGCGTAATACAGCAAAAATTTCGACATATTTTCCTTTATATCTTAAAAACTAAAAATATTTTGTTAAGACATGTAGAACAAAAGTTGTGCATAATTGCAAGGGCTTTCATATAACACTATTCAAAAGGGGCTGGCCCCTTTAATTAGGGATCTAGGGCGCTTGAAAGTTTTTGATTTTTAACTCAAAAACGGTAAATATTTCGATCTGGATCATACGGTCAAAATTGTTCTTTTACACCTTTTTGATCTGATGAAAATGTTGTTTTGTTCGATTATACAGGGGGGATTGCGTAATACGTAGTAGAAAGCAGGCCAGGTAAACAGGTAGCGTTTTCCAATCGGAAAGGAAATCAGGCCTTTTCATGTGTTTAACTTAAACAGACTTGCCATCAATTATATACCCAACGGTATTTAATGTTAATTTTCTTTTAAATAAGGTTTTATACGTGCTTTATGATTCGCTCTTAAATTATTTATTACAACTAGTCTTCCTTTTCTTCTTTTTAAGTTAGTTTAATAGTGTTCAAAAGCGGAGAATATTAAATCTATCTTTATACGTTTATTATTACAACAAACTATGTAAGTAATTTTAAACTGTATGCATTGAATAATTGACATCATTAGCTGTATGCATATTACGATCTCCAAGTTCCGCGTCAGCTCGATGTTTTCAGTTATGTAACATAACCATGATAACGCGCGATTCCCACGAGGTCACCAGTGTACTGGCCACCTGTGGTATAAACAAAACAAGTATTTGTGATCGTGTTTAAAATCTATCTTGTACAAAGAACTATTCATTAATGGGAAATTATGTTTTTAATTATATCAAATAAATAAGATTACTTTACCGATCTTTTATATAATCTTATTCCAAACACTGGTTGCATAAAATCATTTTGAATTTTAATCGCTTTCTTTGGCCTGCTCACGCATGTTAAGTCTTTCATTTTATTTAATTTCACTCTATTTTACGCTTTTTTAATTAGTCGTAATCGCTTGTGTATTTATTCATTTCAAGTTCAATGCCTTTTAATAGCCGAATAAACAATTAATAGCCAGGCTTGCAACAATTTATTTTTCTGTATTTATCCAGGTGGTAATTGTTTTATGAATCTTAAACTACACATACACTGCATGATAATTGTAAATGGGGGTGAAGTTTCTAATTCAGGGGGAAAAAATCATCGCGTAGATCGCAATAATGCGTATTTGAACGATCAGCATACCAATTTGCATACATGGTTTTTGTTCATCGTCCCTGCAATTCCATTAGGAAAATTATAAATGTGAATTAAGATAAATATTATGAGACTTTTTCCCATTCAAATTCATTTCGATGAAGGAACGATTTTATTTAGCAGTACAAGACTTGAGAAAAACGTGTTCTATATAATACCGCCATCTTAAAATGCCTTAGATTTTATTTTTAGTACAAAGCGCTGGGACAATCACATTAATCAGTCTCTGTTATTTTTTAAATATTCGTTAGCTCCATATGTAACATTACTTTTCATTTTGATGATACATTGCGTAAGTACTAGCGATCTGCAGTTACTTTACTTGAACCATTATTGATTTAATAAATCCGTTTTCAATAACAAAATTTTCTCATACACATTTTTCCCTATCACAGATTATTTCCCATATGGTTATACCAACTTTAAACTTTGAAAAAGAATCTACCGGATCATATGGATAGAATTATAGTCAATGAAATGCATTAAACATCGATAGGTTCATGTAACTCTTGCGCATCTAAACTTCATAAGCGACTTCTGTGCTGTGCAATGCCTATTTATATTACAGGTTTGATAGTAAAGTTGAAAAAATAATTTAAGATTTTAAAGCAATGAATCAGACTTAATTTGTTTTTATAATTAATTCAAAACCCGTAAATTATTTTTTTAAAGCCATATATGGCGTATGTACAATGAAAATTATTAGACTAAAATTATAAGAATTATAGCATGTATAATGTGCTAACATTTAATTTTCATTTGTTCCGTGATTAAATATCGGTAGCAGGTTATACATGTAAGAAGTAATAAACCTGCATCGTATTTCCAGAACTGAAAATTTAAGAACTTTTATTACAGTCTGCAGGTACTGAATATTACAAATTTATCATTATTACATGTAATTACTACATTTTCACGACTTAATTTTAATTGTTAAAATCATAACCGACAGCATAATCAAATCATTTGTATCGTTTACCGTATATACATCATGTACATGTAATTGAGTGTTTTCTTTAAAATAATGAACTTGTATCTTACGCTCATTATTTTTCTTGGTTAAAAAATACATGAATGAGAGAGAGAGAGAGAGAGACTCGCCTTGCTCATATACATACATGTATTTATCAGATAGTTCTTGTATCAAATATATTTCTAATTTATTCTATTAAACGTAATCTCCGTTTCCTATTTTAATTAAATTTATTTATAGATATTATTCAACTTCAAGCACAATATGTAGTACTAAAATGAAGTCCATGCACGGGTGCTGTTTAGCTACAGTGCCACCCATTGAAAAAACTGTATATTTATTGCGCACAAAAAAGTGCGCTCGGTTCTTGATTATTTCTTCCAAATTCTTACCTCAATTGCAAAAGAGGGAAGATTTTAAAAAGTTTCTCTCTCCTCTATCAAGAACATTCGTAGTTGACATCTGAACGAAGCATATTGGACCGAATTAGCTTTGAAACAAAAATGGCAGTATATATAATCGAAATGTTCGATGATTACTATATCAGGGTCAGGAGGACTATTAACAACAATTATGACGAATGTTTTGTTGTGGAAAGAGTCCAAGAATATGTTAGGAACACACGGTTAGTAATATTTTGAGATTACAGTTTTAGGAACATGGAGAAATAAATCGAAAACCGAGCGCACTTTTTTGTGCGCAATAAATATACAGTTTTTTCAATGGGTGGCACTGTAGCTATCCGGTCTATCAATATATATTTTTCCGGATAGCTACAGATCTGCAGCTAGGGTGCTGTTGTACATCCGGAATTTTCTTTAATCTTTCATCCATGCGCTTCCTCCTTCTCGGAAAAAATGTAAATAAATTGAACGGCGTGTATAAACCCATGTTGTTTCTGCCTAACGTGTTTTTGATCATGATCAGCAACCTTGGGGGGATATAAAATGAAGATAATGTAGAAAAACGATTAGCTAAATTAGGAGGGGGTCTTTAAAAAAAATATTCTCACGAACTTCTGGGCAAGAATGAGAAACCATACTTACGAAAGCTTCCTGATATACATGTAATAAAGATTACTATTTTTCAAATCATGACCGGAATAGGTATTCAAAATTTAAAATAGGAAGATGTACCACCGCAAACAAAGTAATTGTGTATTTTGGGGGTGGGGTGGGGGTGGATGGGTTAGGTTTAACATTTTCTGTTTCACTGTCCAGCTGTCCTTCTGTCTCTCAAGGTTTTCCAAGGCCAGGCTTTAAATTTATGTAGATTCTGGGAGCTCATACTACTTGATACAAAGATTTCCAATGGCTCTAGGGTGTGTCATGGCATTGGTTCAAGGCAATATTACGGCAAATTTAAGGTCACTAGAGAAAGAGTTAATGTTTTGTCCGAGCCATTTATATATGTAATCGATAATATTTGAAAGCTAATACTTGATACAGAGATTTCGTGTGAGAAAAAGGTTTTGTATTATTTTGACTCGGAAATAGTATAAATTCAATCTGGCCTTTGATCGACTGCTTATGGTCCTCCGTTTTCAGATGACTAAAAATAATGCCATTTTAACAAATTCAGGGTCACTGACAGAAAAAGCTGTAAAATTCCTGTCAGGTTTATGAATTTCTAATAAAAAAAAATTTTTTGAGATTGAGGGTTTGTCTTGACACAGATTCTGTATAGAGATCAGGGTCACCTACAGAAAAAATATTTTCTTTTCCACGCTACGAATTGATAAATAAAAATCATTGGAGGCTCGTTCTTGAAACATAGATTATTTATAATTAGAAGATGTGTCATGACCTTGATGAAGGCAAATCAAAGTCACTGACTGAGAGAAAAAATGTTTAACCAGAACTTTGTAATTAAGATTCACAAGAGGCTCATCCTTAGAATAGAGGTTGTTCTTATAAGAAAGTGAAGTGACCTTGACCCAAGGTCGGCCCTTCCTGTCCACAGCTCCAACGGAAGACCTACTCGTTGCTTTGCAACGAGCTCGGCTCTAGTTTTTTCAGTTTTTCTGTGCACACATTCAATAAGATAGAAGTTAAGCAATTTTCTCCTCTTGAGACTGACAAGAAAAATCACACCTTTTTCGCCATAACAGAGTTTTGTATTTTTTGCATCACACTGACAGTGCCACTTTAGTAGAAAATGTGAACATGATGAAAAAAATTATTATAATAATACAAATACTGGACAAACCTTATTTAATTGATAGTTCTATAGGCTGCAATGTTATGTAGCAAACTTACTCAAACAAGAAGAAACAAAACATGCTAGATCAATAGATGATACTGTGAAATCACAAATTTTCCTGGGGGTTAAATTTTTGTCGTTTTCAAGGTACACTGTATGAAGAGACCCACAAATAAAATTAATTCATGTCCACCATGAAATGTAAAATGTTACATAACTACTCAACAATAATGAACAATTCTTCAAATCCCCACAAACCAAGTTTTTTTTCTCAAACCATGAAAATTCGTCCCCTTGTAAGGTCACTAAGTCTTGAAGTTTGTTAAAAATATAAAGATAACTCACCTAGACTGGGGGAGGACCTTGCCACCAGATTGCACTTCTTCCGTCTCTTTTTGGTGACGAAGCTGTCCTCTGTGGAATCTGACTCGACCGAGTCACCCCCTGAAGTTCTGGACAAAGCTGCCACGTCCTTCAAGTTCTTCTTTGGAGGGCCCTTTTCTGAGGCTGCACTGCTGTAGTCTGAACCTTTGGGACTGCAGGACCTTCTCTTCCAGGCTTTCTTTGGACTGAAAGACTCCACTGCACTGGAATCAAGAGATGTCTCATCTGGATCTTTAACTGTCATCTTTTTGCGGTAAGAACTTTCTTCTACAGATTCATCATCGTCATCATCAAAGTCTGGTTTATATGGATCTGCTCTGCTGAGGCTCTCCATCTTTTCATTTAAATAATTGGCCTTTGTCGTTCTGTAGTCTAGTTCCATGTTTCTCTCTGCTAGATATCTGTTGAGATTTATCAATGCCCTGGAAATCATAGGGTCTTCATCTTGGTGTAAATCAATGGAATGCTGCAATGTCACATATTTATCTGTGGAAGCAAACCCACAACGGCCACAGGACCAGTTACAGATCTTGTGTAAGTGCATCATGTGTAGCTCTATCCCTCTCAAAGTCCGCTTCTCAGCAAAGCAAATTGGACACGACACCCATTCATCTTTTGTATCTGTCAGTGAAGGAACATTAGCAATAGGGACTTTAGGTGAACTCTCTGTTTTGTTAATCTCTTCCTCTTCATCAGAATCCTCCTGTTCTTTCAGTTCTAACATATTTGTGGCACCACATTTCTTCAGTTCACCTCTGGACATTGCTTTTACAGTTTCAATATCTGCAAACGCACGCAACAGATATGGTGTGTCCTCTTTGTGAGCCTTTTTGGAATGTTTCACTGCCTCAGGTTTATTGTATGTCACATGGCCACAACGCCCACATTGTAATTTCTTTAGTTTATGTTTCATTGACAAATGCCGCTGGACACCAATAATATTAGAACTATATCCACACAAAGGACATGTTGCTTTTGAGCTCAGTGGCCTCTTCACTTTCTTTTGCAATCTTTTTTGAAATGTAATGGCTTTTGAAAAGTTATTCTTCTTCACTTCTTTTTTATCCTTTGAGAGAAATTCCACCAGTTCATGTCCAAGATTAAGGTTGTATGTAACACGTACTGCTTTGATAATTTTTACATTGTGCTCCATGTTGCAATGCTCCGATATATCCTCTTGATTTTTGTTAATAAATGTACAGTATGGACACTTATACATGAATACCTTGTGTATGCGTAAGAGATGCATTTGAATTCCTTTCCGAGTGAACTTCATATCACATTTGACACATCTGAAGTCCTGCGATCCTTTGACTGAGGGCTGAACCCTCTCCTCAGCCTCTTTCTCATCAGCCTCTTTTTCACTGCCTTCCATCTGATCTTCTGATTGGCTGTTCTCCTCGTCCTCCTCCTTGTTTTGGGTCTCTCCATCATCAACAACCTCCTCCACTTCCATAGTTTTGCAGAATGATCTTTTGATGCCGGGAGAGGTACCAGGGTGATCTGCGTAGCAATGTTTCAGGCATTCCTGTTTTGACATGGACATGAAAAGACAAAGATTACAGGTATATTCACACATGTTGTGGACCCAGAAGGCATGCCGTTTAATTCCCAAAGCACTGTCTGCAGACTGACCACAGTAGGGACATCTGTAGTACAGTGCTGATGCTTTTGAGTCTGATTTGATTGGAATGCTTGGTTTTGATGGCTTAAAAAATTCTTCTTCCATTAAAAGTCCTTTCTTTCTCCGTCTATAGAGGTCTGGACTAGGATCAAATGTGGTTTTAAACTTCCGTACTCGCGGAAGATCCAGTATGTTGCTTTCATCAACAATTTCATAATTCTGGACTCTATCTGTTTGTTTTTTCCTGCGTGCAAATTTCTTTTTTCTTTTATGAAAACTGAAACTTTTGGCTTTTCTTAGGTTTTTGTGCAGGAAGGAAGATTTCATATTTTTGTATTGTTTTTTCTGCTGCGTGCTTTTTGACTTTCTTGAATATTTTGAGTGGTTTCGTCCACTTACACTGGTTTTGGAGTTGATCTTGGTTGCAGGCAAAGGTTCTATAACGTCACTCATTGCATCAGAATCATATCCTTTCTCCTGAAAATTTTTAGATGCATCAATGGACATTTCCTCATTGCACTGAGCAGAGGAAATTCCTTCTCTTTTCGAAAGACTTGCATCAACATTCTTCTTTGATAAATTCTCACTTTTTGACTCAGAATTTTCAAAGTTATTCTTTGTTTCCTCAGCGTTCTCCTTGGTGGAAGGACTTGATGTATCCTCTGGATTAGTGGATTGGGGTGAGCTTTTAGTTTTACTCTCCATCCCTCCAAGGATGTCTCTGATTTTCTTCTTTCCTGAATATGTTTTCTTCACCACTCCCACCTGAACATCAGGTGTAGAATCATCAGTGCTCTCACCAGAAATTACTGAAACTGCAACAGGACTGACTGGATCAGATCTTTTTGTAGTAAAACGAAATCTCCTTTGATCACCAAAAAGTTCCTTTGAGGATTTATCACTTTCTTCGTCAGACACCCATTTGTGATTTTTACATGCTATTACATTTCTTTCCAACTGTCTTTCAGCTTCACTATCTTTCTTGTAGACAAAGTGTTGTCCAGCGCATTCCTGGTGATTCCTCAGGTGGCTTGAGAAGCCATATTTGTTGCAGGAAGGGAATCCACAGTTAGAGCACACATAGGGTTTATAGTTCAAATGAAGCATGTAGTGCCTTCGGAAATTTTGAGCAGATTTTGTAACAAAAGTACACTTATCACATTGAAAATAAAACATTTTCACTTTATTTACAAGGGAAATGTCAATGGAATCATCATCAACATAAGTGGATGCATCTGCCTTCTGCTGCACTGGACCAGTGTCTGGCTTTGTCCCTTCTGGTCTAGGTTGAGGGCTTGAGACAGTTATCTGAGATCTCTGTTGAACTGGATTTGTTGGGGCATCAACCTGTTTAACTTGAGCTTGTTTGGCTAATAAAATATTTGGTGCTACAGTTGTGGTGGATACAAAGTGTTGTCCTACTGTGATGTTTGTTTGTGGTTGCAAAGCACCGGTATTAGTTTGCATCTGGGTTGAAGGTGAAAATGCTGGGATTTGTGAAGCTGGAAATTGTGGAGGGTGGTTGGTAACAGCTTGCTGACCAGTTACATGAGTTGCAGGCTGAGAAGATGCCTGCATAGATGGTTGAATTGCCGATGCCTGAATAAGTGCTGGAACACTTGTGATATGGGTTTCCTGTGTCCCTGGTTGTATAACACTTGGTACTTGTGGATGGAGCACTGGTCTAATGTTGGTACTTTGTACTAAAGGCACAATACCAAGAGGAACTCCTGTGATAAATCTGTGATTGCCTTGTGGTAACTGACCTGTATGGATGACATTCACAGTTTGGTTTGCCAGAGGAAATCTGTTTGGCGATGTCTGAATATTCATACCCGTAGGGTAAACAGGGCCTATTCCTGGAGTGTACACAACCTGAGTCAGTGGAGCAGTTGAGCTTGCCACAGAAGGGCGGACATTGAATTGCTGAAACTGCTGCATGGCTACAGTGTTAAGATCTGCATTATTTCTTGGGAATTGGCCCATCAAAGGAATACTGGCTGGATTAACAGCCACCCCAAGAGCTGGGATCATCAGTGGAGGAGGGGGAGCTGTAGAGGCACTAGTGGGAGATACTGTTGTAGAGGGCTGGGTCAGATTGAACTGAGAAAAATCACCTGTATTTAAGGGTTTGTCAACTTCATTTTCTCCTTTTCTTAAGCATTCTGTACTTTTTGCAGCTTCCTCACTGTTATCTTTTGTCTCAGCATCTGTTATGGTTGGTTGGTCAGCATTTTTATTATTTTCTCCACATTTGTCTTTAATTTCATCAGTCTTTTCCACCAAATTCTCCTTCTCAACCATATCAACTGTATTTATATTAAGGTTTGTCACATCTTGTTCCATTACATTTTTCCCATCAACATTTTCTGTATTTTCTTTTTCAATTGCACTGTCTTTCATTAAGTTATCTTTTGGAGTGGAAACATCTTTTTCTGCATTCTCTTTCTCAACTGTTCCCACTTTTTCTGTTTTATTTTCCTCCAATGAATTTTCTGTTTGTTTTTCAATTTCTTTTGTCCTCTCTTCACCATCTTCAGTCCTTGTACTAACTTCAGTTTCATCCCTCTGCTTTTCCTCTTCCTCCCTATTGATAACATCCTTTTCTGTTTGATTTTCCATTGACTTTTCCATTAAAACAGGTTCTTTTGCATCCTCTACATTAGCTTCCCTTTCTTTTTCTACAGCTGGTGCTTGATCTTCAACACCATGTCTTTTGTCTGCTTCTTCATCTGCCATTTGATCTGTACCTGCAGCAGGTTCCTCTTCATCCACTTGGGTATTAGCGGTTGTGGAGACAGCCTCTTCTCCCACCCTCCCAAGCCCTGTAGCTGCTGTCTCTCTCTCAGTGTCACTGGAATCAGACAATCCCTCCTCACTCCCCGACTCAGAATTCTCAGACAGAGTCTCCTGGATTTTGTCTGTCTGCTCCTTCACAGGACTGTTGGCTCTCTGGATGAGTTTGGATTTCAGGTTCCTTCTTACTGTCTGTGAGAAATCCACACTGGGCTCATCCATTTGTTCTATGATGTCATTGTTTTCATTCCTTACAACGACAGCTGGAATACTGCGGAGTTTTGTCTGTTTATCAGGAATGGCCTGTGTTACACTGGGTTCACCATTTTCACTCTCTTTAGCCCTTGAAGCCTCTTTTTCCTGGGCATCCATCTTGGCCTGTGATCTCCCCTCTACTGATGTAGTCAAGTAGTAGACTGAATGGTTTGCCTTCACCTGTAATGACACAAGTTTTATTCAAGTTTTAAAAACTACAAAAATGAGTCAATTCCGGGTTGTATCCAATTCCAGTCATTCGTGTGTATTTTATGCCATATTGTTAAAATTTAAGTGCAAAAAACCTAATGGATACACTGGTCATGAAGAACTTGTCTTTCTGTCTGTAATTAATTACAAAATTTTGAATATCAGCTTTAAGAGAGCATCCGCCTATCGAAATTCTGAAAAGCACTCATTAAAGACTTGGATGTTTCTGCTGCAGTGACGGGCTACTTTTGTTTTTGTTCGCTGCAGAAAGGCTGATATAAAGTTCTAGATAAATGATAAGAGCTCAAAATTATGGTAAATGCATTTAGCTTTAACTCAGAAATCAATCATAATGATCACTGGTCAAATAAAATTATAATGATTATTAAATCAAACTGTAGTAGTTTCTCCAATTGCAGGTCACGCAATCTCATGGCATGAACATGTCAAAATTCTATGTACAAAACCAATCGACAACCATGTATTTACCTTGATTATCAAAAGTATTCTAATTGGAAAATATTTCTTCTAAAAATTAAAATCGAGTTAACCCTTCAAATGCATTTTTTAAATAAATGAATTGAATTGTACTATTTTTAATCCTAATTCATTTTTTTTTTAGTTCTGCATGCTGCAATTTGTTTTGTTGTAATTGTTTTAAAAATAATTTAAACATATTTCTGTGGTTGTTTTACTTTTTTCCCAAGCTGCATGAATTGTTTTATGTTTCAACATCATAAAAATCGAGTTCCGACAAGTTCCATGAATATTACATGACCGTGAAGTCACATGACCCGGATATGGAGAAAATAATTCATAACTGGGGAAGCTAGGCCTTGCTGAAATACCCCTGTAAATATTGTTCCCGTGTAGCTACTTTGAAAATGAAAAGGTGTTTGGATGACTTACTACATGTATTTGTTCTTTCAATACATATATTGCATAAAATATAAATTGAACAGATTTGCAAAATATCAACGAAACACCCTGACGTGACCCAGAATTGGCGACTTCACTGTAGTCATTCCTTATGCAGGAATTTTATCGATCTTGAGTTACTTCCCTTTACTACAATTGTACTAGAATCAACTTAGAGAAAAAACTTGCTTTTGTGTAGTTCTGCTTCTTAATACAATCAAACACACTTTGAAATCAAAATGTTATATTAATACAATGTAATTGTAGGGTGTATAGAGCCTTGTAAATCTAAATGCAAAGCCTTTAACAATTTATCTCTTCCTTTACTTTGAGATACTGACTACTGTAAACCAAAAATTATTTGTCATCTCTTTTAGTTACGAAACAACTGTTTGAAATCAATTCACATCAATTAATTTTCAAGACCAAGGAAATGTTTTTCTAAAAATGCTATGAAAAAAAATGATTGGTTCACATCGATTAATATTCACTAGATAAAGGAGGTTCCTAGGTTGTGAAACTCCTGGATATTTTTCACACATGATTAATAGTTGGGTTACATTAAAGGGTAAACACTATAAATACAGGAACTTCATACTGTGATATGAGGTAAAATTTGATACAAATAAAAAGGTTTTTCCACTTTTGTACAAAGAAAATTGGAAGTGCTAAAAACTAAAAAATTACAATTACAAAAATTATTTTTCATCCTCATAATGGAAGCAGAAAAATGGCTTCAAGTCATTTATTATGACATGGTTTTATTTTATGATTTAATAGGCAAAAAAAAATCTCTAAAACATAAAGAAATCATAAATTTTCCTTGATGTTTAAATAATATTAAAAGACTAGGTATATAAAATTGTATACAAATTTTAATCTTAATATGACAAATCAATTCATGGATAAAAGTTTATGGACAAAATATCTCAAGGAGATCAATTTTTACATGTGTGGCAGTCAGCTGGGTTTGATCGCTGGTTGACAGATAGCTCAGTTGGTAGAGCACCTGACTGGAGATTCAGGGGGCCCGGGTTCGAATCCCCATCTGGTCTGCTGCATTTTTCTCCTCTTCTGTTACACATGCATTATGCACATGTACTTATTCAAAGTTGAATACCATCATTGCACCAATGTACATCTTTTTGTACATTATGAAAAAGTAACATTTTTAACTTTAACAAAAAGGTGTGATAAAGCAGCTAAATCAAGCTATTCTGAATTAAGATTAAATAATACAGGTAACTTGTATAAACCTGATTAAAGTAATATACGCTATAACGTGCGCCATTTTAAAATACGGCTGGAAATTTATATATTTTGTTTACCAATAAAAGTTACGAAAATGCTGTAAATTACACCACTTAAATAAAATTCGTTATAAAGTTATCAAATTATAATTATTTATTATCCTGCAAGGAGAATAATGTCTATTTTTAAGTAAATCCACCACGTGACACCGCCGCTACTTTTAGATTGATAAACAAACACGGCGTCAAGAAAACGAGGTAAGCCCTTTGAGATACAACTCACTTTTGACATGGATGGCGTGTTACTATTTATATAACTTATCTTTAAATGTAATCAGTATCAAAAATCTATACTCTGTTATGACGCATATTAACCTTTTATTAATAATCGTAGTCAAAATGCAACGTGCTTCGTTGTCTATAATTTCCCGTGGACATACGTGTCTATATTTAGACCTACTGTTTACGCACTTCCTATATCAATATTCATGAAAAGACTGAATTCTTGATTGCAGATATTGCTTTATTGTTCTGTTATTACAACGAGTTTTATAGTTAAATTTTGTGGAAATATTATTTTTTCATTACACTTTATGTGTTTCAAATCATTTAATCATTTTGTTTCACATGCAAATCGGCATCCATACGGCGTATATTACTTTAAATTACTGGTCTGATTTTTCAGGTTAAAGAAATGGAAAGAAAAAGCTTGGGTTGAGGTTTCTTTTATATAAGGACCGAAGTGGGAACAATCCTGTGCCGACCTGTTACACGTGACGATCTGAGGTGTCGTTGCTTAGACGTCCCCAAGAAATTCTTCCTTGAGAGAAAATTCGGGTGGGTTATTATCGCGATTATCGATTATTGATTTTCAAAACCAAATTGGTCTATATTTTGGTTTCAAAATAAGTGCCATTTCTGACAGTATGTTGGTGAAAACAATGGGCTCCCTTTGTAGTGTGCAACATAATTGATGACGTGAAATATTCCGAGGTAAACAAACCATTTTGCAGGTTTTTTTTAGAACAGTCAACAATGAAAAATCAATGTCATGTCACATGCACAAACTAAACAAGATTAAAAAAATGTGAAATATACTTCTCTTACATTTTGAGTTTTAGCTGCAGATCTATTTTTGCGTATTGGTGGATGTTCGATTATTTTTGCTACAAAGCATGCAAAATTCAGAGCAAGCGTCTCTTTAACATTGTTGAAATGACCAGCTTCCCTTCTTAGTAAAGCGCGCATCTATTAAGCGCTTTCATGACGCCAATATTTCAATGAGTAGACTAACTGGCTAATAACAAGAACATATGGCAGTTCTAAGAGACGTGGTAATACACAATGATATAGAAATATCCCTCTAAAAATATTAAATTAGAAGTTGTTTTTTTTTAAAGAAAAGGAAAACGTGATTCATAATTTTCTACTTGTGTTTATTTGTGATTATTCTTTTAAAAAAAATTAAAACTCCAGATATATATAAAGGTCTTTCTGTTTAGATTAAAAATGTATATTTCATTGAAAAAAAATTATAATGCATTTAAAATGAAAATTACAATCAGTTCTTTTATATTGAGGAAAAGGGTTTCAAAGGAATTTGTCCCTGTCAAGAACCCAAATTTGGTTAAGGAAGTGATTTTATTAAAACAAAATTATATCACTAATTTTTATACAGAGGTAATGTTTATACCCCCGTTCTTTCTGTACATTAATACAATTGGTAAAGCAAGGTCAGATAAATACCCTCAACACCGAATTCTTATCATGTGTGTCTGTTTTTGTATGCTGAGGTTCTCTACGGGTCATAGCGTCACCACTTTTATATACCCGAGGTCACGCCCACTGAATTCCCGTTTCCTGGTGATTGGGAAATAACTCGATTTTCTGTAGAGGTAAGCACATTTTAAATTTCATTCTGATTTATAATAAATCAATCAATGTTACTTGTAAATGTTTGATGCTAATTTCTTGATGACAATATCGTGAAATGCATTTTTTATTAAATTCTTTTCCATAACCATGTTGCATGGCGTATGCAACTAGAACTTCATTTCATCATGTTCATATTGATCTGTGTTCTAAAATGCTGAAAATAAAGACATTGTTAGCTGATAGACGGTGCTGTTAGGTGAAAACAAAATAAATATGATATACTTAATTGTATACCTGTGTATTTTTAGCTGATATAAATATATGTGTATATATATTTGTAGTTCATTCTCTGCAAGGGTATGGGATGTTTAAAGTGTAATTTAATCATCAATTTCATCATGCTTTTAGTGGTAACCATTACATATAATGGTATAGTATGTATAAATTTGTATTTGGGGATGTTTTATACACTAACCTGATGTATGAATATATGATAGATATAAAATATCAACCTGACTAAAAGAGTACCTTTATAAATTGATAAAATCAAAAAAGTATATAATAAATGTATGAAAAAGACAAATAGAGAAATTAAAAACATTTTTACTGCTCAACTTTATATTAAGCAAATCTATTTCTTATTTCTTCTTATGATGAAATGTACAGCAAAAAGTACCACATTGATCAGCTTACACTAACCTAAATTTGCTAATGTTTAAATATAGGCTCAAACAAATATTACATGTTTATGTCAGCAATTTATAAACTATATAAACAGCCGATACTCTCAAGGTAAACCATTAGTAATAGTAAAAGCCATGGCCACAAAAGTGCGTAAATTGAGGGGAGAATCATAGTAGAGGAAAATCCATTTCTAAAAATAGCCATGACAGACTAGGTAGTATTTCACAACGTTTTACAAGTTGAAGCTCTGTTGAATTTTACCTGCATTTCACTTCTGGAGTTTTATTCAGGTATAATATCTTAATTTACTTTCTGATCAATATATCTTTTATTTAAAATGGGAAGCTATTATATAATTTACTTGCACAGCAATTAAATCATGACCAATTGCAGCTAATGTTTTCTTTATTTCAAAGTAAAAAGTTTAATATCAAATGTTGCAGGCTAATGTGAACAGAATCTCTGTCAACCTTGAAAAAATTTTGGATTTCTAAGCAGCATTTTTTCAATTGAAGCAGTCAATTTGGCCGGTTGACGGTTTTCACGGAAAACACTGCAATTTCCTTTTAAATAATTATAATTATTATCTGGCTGATATATAGTTTATTCCAGTCATCTAAACTGTATGTTGATATAATATGAAGTGCATCAGTGTTTAAAAATGCTTTGCAAGTTTTCTATTTCTCAATAAGAAGTTTTTTTTGCAATTTTTAATTCAGTTAGTATTTGCAATTCCATTAAGTATAAGTATTTACGTGTGTCAACCTGCAAACGTGACCTAGCTAGTATACCTCAGTAAATATTTAATATAAACTCCCTTCAACAAGTCTTTAAAATTTAGAGTATGTTTATGATTTATTTGTGCCTTGAACAAATGTTTGGAGTGGTAATGTCCTTTAATTTAAAAAAAAAAATCTGCAAATATAGAGTTATAAGTAGGAAATATTCTGAAATTATATTTCTGAAAAAAAAAAGAGAGAACCCCATAAATTGTTTGTTGAAGTAACCCAGACTTACATGAATGACATGTCATAACCTGATAAAGTTTAAATATCTTTGGTGTTTGTATTTAAGACCTTAGTACAACAAGTCTGGAATAATTTCTGAAATCAACAATTCTAACAGCATTTATGTCGACAAGGATATTGTAACTATAATTGATGGTTCGTTCAATTTTGTAAAAGCAGTACTTTTAATCATGAATTCGATGTATTTAAAAGTTGGTATATAATGATTTATCAGAGTGACTGAATTGACTGAACAATTTAAGGATATTTTTGTTGTTATTAAAGGTAACTGAATAGGTTGGCAGAACCCACACATATATTTACCTATAACAGTTTGACCGACATAACATACCTGCAGGTCAAATATTATTTGGGAGTTTGCCAGTTTTGTGATCTGTGTCATTAAGGATTTAATGTGCTTTTTTAAATGAAGAAATACACTGAAAATATTTATTAATCAGTTCCTAGCTGACATGTATTTTTCAGTATAAAATTAATCTACTCCTAAGTTCTCTCTGTGCAGGGTTTAGAATTATGTATTTTTATCTAATTAGATCAAATTACATAATTCTAATTAAACCCTATTAACATGTAACTCTGATTTTCTCATGTTTCCTTTTATAGTACCATTCATTTTTTAATGTAAAAATAGAATTTATCTTATTAAATAGCGAAAATTTTGTAATTTGCTGTATATTAATTATTGTTCATTTCATTATATCGGTGTTGGTAGAAAAATGGGATAATGAGAATCTGTACTTAATTAAATATAGTCGCGAATAAGAGACAATAGATCGAAGCAGGAAATTTTACTGCAGTTGATGTGGTAGACTTGTTAATTTTAATTTCACAGCAGATTCTCATTAACACCCCCGCTCTTTTAATCTGATATATAGGCTTTATTTTTAGGTTTATTACCAGACACTTTTATTTTGCTTTCAGAGAGAAGATAAGACCTGAACACAATGGCTAAGAACCCCAGTGACAGTATCTACCGTATCCCCCCCTACTACTTCCTCCATGTCCTGGACCAGAATCTCA
This sequence comes from Saccostrea glomerata, assembly GCA_003671525.1. Lineage (NCBI taxonomy): Eukaryota > Metazoa > Mollusca > Bivalvia > Ostreida > Ostreidae > Saccostrea > Saccostrea glomerata. Next base: position 780,941 of record PRKT01000089.1, on the reverse strand, counting down.
ATGTCACACGGCTGGAGATCGGGCCCCAGACCTTCATCAGACAGGACAATGAGAGGTATCACTTGAATTATTAATTAAAGGGGTGTCATGCTTTACCCTATTTTAAATTTCTCCTATAGAAAAAGTGGGAAGATACTCAGTTAGTAAGAAATTGGGATTTGCAAAGCAGACTGAATTTCTTTGAAATATATTTTGTGATCATTTGATTCATAAGAAAGCTCAGTTTTGATCTGGAGGTTTAAATGAGCTCAGAACAATGCTAATCATCATAAACTAGGATAATTAGACAATTTTATGAGATGCAGTTATTTGTAATAAATTCTTAGGGTCGTGTATTACAATTATTATCAATTCTTTATAGGGTCGTGTATGGCCCAGAAAAGATGATCACAGTGCCACCTAGGCACTACTGCATCATCGAAAACCCAGTGGTCAAGGACAAAGAAGGAAAGGTCATCTATGATGAGAGTGGTCAGTCTAAACTCAGTCACGCTGACCTTGAAATTCGTCTCTCCCAAGAACCCTTCCCACTGTACCCAGGGGAGGTCCTTAAACAGGTCGTGACCCCACTGAAGGTCATTCCTGCCAACTCAGCCCTGAGACTGCGAGCTGTCCTCGACTTTGAGGATGCGTCTGGAGAAAAGCGAGTGGCTGGGGATGAGTGGCTCTTTGAGGGACCAGGGACCTATATCCCTCAGAAGGAGGTGGTCATTGAGGAGACCATCAGGGCAACGGTCATCCGTCCAAATCAGGCCATCCGCCTCCGAGCCAGGAAGGAGACCATTGACAGAGAGGGCAAGGCCAGGGTGACAGGGGAGGAGTGGATCCATAAAAAGACAGGGGCGTACCTCCCAGGAGCATACGAAGAAGTGGTGGACATTGTCAATGCTTACGTACTCACAGAGAAGGTATGTACAAGTGTCATTTACCACTCTAAAAAAACCAGACAAACTAACAAAAGGTACAGAATAAAAGAGTAATGTTACCGATCAACCTGGTAAATTACAAGAGGGGATTTTAGAGAAAAATTAGCTGAATCCAGGAAGACATTTGAAAATAGCACAAACTCATGTATTGAAAAAAAAAGGTTTATCTCATTAAACTTTTAGTTGAATTCAGCTTTTAGTTTATATAACATATAGACCAACCTATACCTTCCCTTCTATGAACTTTTAAGTCTTTGAATACAGAGAGCTATACTGAGATAAATTAAAATTGTAATAAACTGTAAAGTTCATAAGATTATATCAGAGGGTTTTAAAAACAGTTTTGACAACCTTGCTGAATGATAATTTGTAAAGATAAATAGACACATCAAACTTTTAGGTTGAAAATCAATTTTAGACACACATTTTTAAACAATTTTATTTTGTTTGAATTTCCAGAAAGCTCTGCACATGAGGTCTTTGAGGACATTTAAAGATGAGTTTGGAGTGGTGAGGAAGAATGGAGAGGAATGGCTGATCACAATGAAGGAATCAGAGACGCACATTCCTGGCGTCTACGAAGAGGTACGTAAATCCCCATCAGGAAGTCCGACCAACTTTCATATCTGCCAAAATTAGCTTGGATCCCAAGTACTGAACCAGGAAGTATTGGGTTAAAAATAGCAGACATGTCAATAACACAGGTGTCTGTTACAGCATTCAAACATAATTGTTCTGGCCAAATTTAGTATTCATATCAGATCTTGATGTTTACAGCAATTTTAAAATGCGTACATTAAAAAAAAACCGAATTTGGTGCTTTTTTTTTTATTTCTTGTAAATAATAATTAAAGGATTTAGACTATCTAACAAAAATAAGGTGCCATTTCAGGAAGAATTCAATATTATTATTAAAAAAAAATCTACAGTATTTATTAAGAATTACAGGGGAAACAACTCTACATTTTGTCAAAATTTCTTGAAGCTATTTAGTTAACATGTTTCATTAAATGAAAATTCTATGAAAACATGAAATGAAATATCTATAGTTTAAAATGCATATGCACATTGAAACCACATACTCCCGGGGCAAATTGTTTTACAAAGCACATAAGTTGCACAATGAGAATTGTTCAAGCATGGGATTATCATTTTTGTAGTGCATTGTATTACAAATTACAAAAGGTGTACAAAAGGTGTACATACAATTAAAATTTGCGCATTAGGTTGTGCTGTGACAATATTTAAGAAGGTCAACTTAATTGTGTATACCTTATCTAATTTGTGAAAAATACAGAACAGCACTTTAACAGAATTCTTGCACAGTAAAGTAAATCTGACTAAATTACCAGCAGGAATCACATCTTTTACTTTCAATAAAATCATAAGAAATGGATACTCTGAAGATTTAAGATTTCCTCATTAACAGGGCAATCCACAGTATGAAAGCAAAAGAATATTGGGGAGAGAATGAATCAATTCCAGATGAGAAACCCATTCTAAACATTCCGATTATTTCCCCTCCAGCAGATCAAGAGTCAGATGAATCTGCAAGCAGACAAGAAGCTGAATCTACACGTGTTTCTTCTCCAATTATTTTGAAACAGCCAGTGCTGAATGAAAAACCGCTACCAACACCTGACAAGAATAAACTCCCAGAATGTGTTATTTCTTTCGGAAATAATTTTAAGTGTATTGTTTGTAATCAACAGGCTGTCCAATCATACATCTTGGTCAGGCATGCAATGACACATTGCTCAAGGAAAAGATTTCTTTGTCCATACTGTGATGAAAAAAAATCACATTACAAATCAGATATTTGCAAACACATACATATGAAACATAGAGGTGAGGAAGTAAGAGTGATTTATGACAAGACTGATGTGGAGTTGGACGCTCAATACATTGCACCAAACTTGATGCAACAAATTCTGGACAGTCCTGATGAAGATCAAAAAGTTACTTCAGGGCAGGATGAAGAAGAGAAAGATATCAAAGTAGAAATCAAATCTGAGGCTGATACCAAGGCAATGGAGAGCAATGACAGAAAAGGGAAAAAAGTTGTGGTAGGATTTAGATCAGTTTACAAATGTTTGCTTTGTAAGCTTACATTTAAAGGAAAAGGAAAAATTTATAAACATATCCGTGAAACCAAGTGCAAGAGACCTATATGGAGGTGTTCAGTTTGTAAAACCAGAAAATTTAAAAGTGACAAGGAAAAGGTGATAAAAGACCATATAAAAGAAAATCATAAGCTCAATGGAGATGCAAAACCTGTTTTGTGTGCTCTTAATGGCAAGATTAGAAAACATACGATGCCAGTAACTGTCTTGAAACAAGAACAAGAAATTAAGAAAATTCAAAATACAGAGGAACTAGCAAATGAAGAGACAGTGAAGGAAAAAGAATCCGAAGAGGCCATAGCAACAGTCATAAAAAAGGGAGATTCATGGAAATGCTCAAACTGCAGTTACACAACAAATGCAAGAGCTAACTGTGTGCGTCATACATATACACATGCCTTGTTCAAAAAATTTGGATGTCCAGTATGTTCATTTAGAGCAAAATGTAGTCGAAATGTGAAAAATCACATGCAGAATTGTCATCCTGGAGAGAGAATTCGTTTTAAGATATACACAGAAACTAGCAATTCACCAAAGAAATCTTGCATTCCTGATGAAAAGAAACCAAAGGAGAAAGTAGCATCCCTGGTCCTCTGGTCAACAGGCTCCACAGACTGAATGTCAATGCTTGTAACACAAAGATTGTTTTGGGGGAATTTGAACTGATCTCGAACTTTCTCCTTGTCATCAATTCCAAACACAGATGATCTGATGATTCTAGCAGAATTCTATACACAAAGAAATACAACTCATAAAATATTTCAAATTTACAATTTATAAATGTCTCCAAAAACTTACATAAACTGCTTAATGACCTTGATAAAAAATTGGAGAACTTACTTTGTGGAAATCATCAAACTGAACTTGAGCAACAGCCCCTCTGACTCTGGAAGCGATGGCCTTACAAGCATCTCCCACAAAGTCAGGGACACTGAAAATCTTGGCAGCATCCACCACATCTTTCTTGTCCTTGACTTCGAAGTGCCAGTTGTAGGACAGCTGTAGGGAGAGCCTGGCGTGGTCAGCCGTCTCCACGGTGATGATGTCTGTACAGAAGTCAGGTCCCAGCAGAAGACACAGGGATTTGATGACGTTTGGTTTCTTCGGTTTCCCTCCTGACAGGGAGAGCTGAGTGAATTGTTCATCTGGACCAAGCATCACCAACTCAGGTCCGAAAATCACTCTGTACAGAAAACAAGGCGGCAATTGTTAAATGTTCTTCCAAAACTTAGTAAAAGTCTTTACAATTTTTAATTAACTTTTTTTATGAAGTTTTGAATGGTGTGCCCATGAAATATTTTTTATGTCAGATTCGAAAATCCTTTTTCATAGATGTACATAGTATATTGATACTGAAGATTGATATTCTAACAGTGTATTAAAAAGAACCTTTCAAGAGAATTTCTGTATTCTAGTTTCTACAAAATAAAGTTCCTTTTACATCTCTAATAACAGAAGACAGAACATTTTGCTACCTGGCTTTCTTCTCTTTGTAATCGTAGATCTGTACTGCTGCATTGTGGGGAACTCTGAATGTTACCACCCTGGTCTTGTCTCGTTTCTCCCCCTTCTCACCTCCCTTTGTGCGGTCACCACGGTCAGCCAGGGGGTCTTTTCCTGCCATTAGTAGAGCCTCCACAGCAGGAGGAAGTTCCTTTTCCCAGAGTTCCTCATCATGACTCAGCATGTAAGTTTCTCCTTTAACGTCTCTTACCTGTCATGAACACAACCAATACAAATGAAGAAATATCAAATATCTATTTGAAGACATTTAAGTACAGTCAATTCTCGAATTATCGCCATTCGATTCATCGCCATTTTCGCAATACTGCCATAATTTCCTAAGAACGTTTTCCTACTACATGTATATAAAATTCTCTTTATAACGCATATTGAGTCCTCTACCAAAATTGTGAAATTCATGGCTGCAGTGTCAGAGGTTCTTGTGCTAGGGCGGAGCCAAATTAGTATATAGTGAAAATGCATTATTTCTTTGAAAATCTTCTTATCTCCTCCTGGGTATTAAATAAACCCACTAAGTACATAGTTATGATAAGCAAGAGTGCCTCTACCAAAATTGTGAATTTTATGGCCCCAGGGTCAGGGGTTCTGGTGCTAGGGCGGGGCCCTATTGATTATATAGTGAAAATGCATTATTTCTTTGAAAGTCTTCTTCTCTGCTCCTGGTATTAAATAAACCCACTAAGTACATAGTTATGATGAGCAAGGGTGCTTCTACCAAAATTGTGAATTTTATGGCCCAGGGTCAGGGGTTCTGGTGTTAGGGCGGGGCTCAATCGATTATATAGTGAAAATGCATTATTTCTTTGAAAATCTTCTTCTCTGCTCCTGGGTATTAAATAAACCAAGTAAGTACATAGTTATGATGAGCAAGAGTGCCTCTACCAAAAATGTGAATTTTATGGCCCCAGGGTCAGGGTTTCTGGTGTAAGGGTGGGTCCTATTGATTATATAGTGAAAATGCATGAATTCTTTGAATATCTTCTTCTCTGCTACTAGGTATTAAATAAACTAACCAAGTGCATAGTTATGATGAGCGAGAATGCCTCTTTCAAAATTGTGAATTTTATAGCCCCAGGGCCAGGGTTCTGGTGTTAGGGCGGGGCTTTATTGATTATACAGTGTATAGTAAAAATACATTAAATCTTTGAAAATTTTCTTCTCTACTCCTTGGTATTAAGCAGATGAACTACCTATTTTGTAATGATGAGCAAGGGCCTTAATCTTGTGAATTGTGAAATTCAAGGCTCCAGGGTCAGGTGTACCATAGAGGGGGGGGGGGGGTGTAATTATATACTGAAAATGAATGAATTGTTTGAAATCTGCTTCTTGGTATTAATCAAATATTTTTGAAAAGCAAGGATGCCTTTTCATTTGTGCAATGTGTGGATCTAGGCCTAAGGGTCAGGGTTTCATGTGTGGTAGGGGCACTACTGATTATTGCTGAATTTTACTGATTAGTTGAAATGCATTTTTTGTTTTCCACCCTGCCTATAGGTATTGAGTAAACAAACTAAGCAACTGCTATATGTCATTGCTAAGTGTATTGTTATGACAGTCAATGGTGCCTCTTTCAAAATTGTGAATGCCATAGCATCTGGCTTCAAACATGAATCAAATTCAATCACTGGAAAGTTGTTGCATAATGCTCAGGTGACCTATAAGGCCCATGGGCCTCTTGTTAAAGTTAAATGTTGTATGCTGTATTTATGACCATTTATATTTTGGTTAATGAAAAGTATATTCATGACTTATTCAGTGTTTGTTAAAACTTTTGACAGAGATTGTAAAATCCAGTGCTGATGGCGAAGTCTTCGTAGGAAAAGATTCTTCTGTGTCCAGTCGGAGGTCAGTGTCCAGCATAAAGTAAGTGTCTAATTAGTCAATCGTAAAGTAAGTGTCTAATTAGTCAATCGTAGAGTAAGTGTCTAATTAGTCAATCAAAAAGGAAGTGTCCAATTAGGCAAAAAAAAATTAATTTCTTGGTTCTCAGGCCCTCCCTCATCTCTTCCAAGGGTGCCTCATTGACCCTTTTTATTGCTAAATCAATTAAAAAAAAAAAAAAGCCTCCCTCCCTCATCATATTTCTTGAAAAAAGGCCTGAGAACCAAGAATTAACTTTGCATGGCCTTAGTCATAAAGTAGGTGTCTTATAAGTCAATCAAAAAGTAAATGTCTAATAAGTCAATCATAAAGTAAGCTTTTTGTTAGTCAATCATAAAGTAAGTGTCCTGTTAGTCAATCATAAAGTAAATGACCAGTTAGGCAATGGTAAAGTAATGCCCTGTTCACACGGAAAGTTTTATTCGAATTGAACATAAAGGTACTGCGAATTAGCTTCGCTTAGCGTTCACACTGAGAATTTAATGCGAATTAGTTTACTGCGCATTAAATTACTTCGCATTAGCTCTGGTTGGACGCTAAGCGAAGCTAATTTGAAATAAATTCTGATGCATGCATAATGGCAAATTTAGTCAAATACCATATGTCGATGATCAGCTATAGGTAATTGTGCTATTTTTGAGTGAAAAACTAAGGAAAATGTTATTAATCATTAAAATGTGTATACAGACACTTTGCCATTATGTCAAATGGATCTGCTTCTGCAGTGATTTGCAAATGACGTCATAATAGCCGTGTTGATGCCGGGCTGCAGGAGTAAAATTTTAATTCGCATTAATTTTCTTCGCATTAGCTGTCATATGAACTCAATTCAATTCGCATAAGTTTGATTCGCATGAGTTTACTTCACATTCATTTACTGTGAATTAAACTCTCCGTGTGAACAGGGCATAAGTGTCAAGTCAGTAAATCATGAAATAAGTGTCCAGTTAGTCAATCATAAAGGAAGCGTCTATTTAGTCAATCATAAGGAAAGTGTCCAATAAGACACTTAAAAGAAAGCGTCTAATTAGTCAATCATGAAGTAAGTGTCCAATTAGTCAATCATGAAGTAAGTGTCCAATTAGTCAATCATAATAAGGGTCTCTTTAGTTAGCTATCAAATAAGTGCAGTAAGTCAATCATAAAGAAAGTGTATAGTTAGTCAATCATCAGGTTAGTGTCCAATTAGTCAATCATAAAGTAAGTGTCCAGTTAGTTAATCTTAAAGTAAGTGTCTGATTAGTCAATCATGAAGTTAGTGTCTAGTTAGTCAATCATAAAGTAAGTGTCTAGCAGGTCAATCATAAAATTAGTGTCCGAATACTCAATCATAAAGTTAGTGTCTAGTTATTTAATCATAAAGTAAGTGTCCAGTTAGTCAATCATATAGTAAGCATCCTGTTAATCATTTATAATGTAAATGTCCAGTTAGTCAATCATTAAGTTAGTATCGCGAACAAAAGCAATCAACTCGGTAATTTGTCAGTGGCAAGCACTTCAGGAGTTCAATATCTTACCATATAAAATGATTCATTTTCATTGCTTAGGACTTAATTTTCATTTGTTTAGAAATTAAAAAAAATAGATCAAAGATTTCTGGGTGTGGATTTTGTTGTGTATTTCATTTTTGTTGTTGTTATTTTCAGAGATGTCGTGGGTACCAATACATCAGATGATAGCAACAAAACTTTAGTTGATGTAAGTAAAAGATAATTACTTTAAAATCCTGTGTGTTGTAGAATAATCTTTCTATATTTTGTATGTTGTAGAGTATTTACTCTATACTTTGTATTGTAGAGCAATGCGTCCGAGAAGACTCTAGAGAGGGAGGATTCTATGGACAGTCAGGATGGCATTATTCACCACTGGGATCGCGGCAACAGTGTATGTACAATTTACATCTCACAAAAAAAAATCATAGGAAAGTGAATAAGAAACATTCAGTTATACATGTCAGTCACTAAATTCAATTTCATTTAATTATACCCTATGTATAAAGTTGTGAAGGGGTACTGTAAACGTATTACATTCGGCTGTGTATTCTTTTTAGCAATCGCTAAATCAAGTACCATGCTAAATGGCTTGCACATATACACATTAATAAGAAAATGAGGAAATGTGCTAAATCAAGTCTACGCTAACTTATTCAAAAGTCAATTTCTGCTAAATATCGTACATGCTAAATATGATACATTTACAGTATTTGACTCATCGGTCTGTCAGTCTAATTCTTGTCAACACAGCTACTCTCATATTGCTTAATAGAATTTAGAAAAACTTTGTAGTTAATTTGTTAATAAGAAAATGTGTAGATTTGTGTATTCACTGGAATGTCTGATTCAAATTTTTTTTTCTGAAAGCTATGCCAGTTTTTAACTTGCTACACCAAAATTAAATATATCTTATTAAAGATATTTAGATTTGTGTGCTTAGATTCATAAACTGTTTATTGATTTTCATTTGCAGCTTTCCGTAACATTAAAAGAATGGGATATCCCATTTGAACAGTTAAATTTAATGGATAAAATTGGAACAGGTCGATTTGGAACAGTTTACAAGTAAGTGTTGTGAAGTAAAATATTACAATTGAATTCACGTTTTTTGCCCTTGGATATCAGGGTTTTTTTTTGCTCTGAGTTAAATGTACGCTCTACTTAAATTTCACTAAGGCATGGGGAAATTGGTATAGGTATTGAATAAATAAAGAAAAGGCTTTCATATTTTACACTGGCATTACATGTGACAAGGCATTTCCCCATTTGTTTCAGTGACCTTAAAGTTTGACCTTCTTTGATAAAAAAAAAATTACATTCAATGGTAATAAATTTTGAATAAGAAAAAATCAGGTTTTATTATTTCACAGGTAAAACATTTTTTCAGGAATACTGTCATATTTTATCTTGTGACAGTGACCTTGAAGTTGACCTAAATGCCAATGTTTGCTTCTGATGAGAAATATTTTTACATATGCATTATCTGTGACAAGACACTTTCCATAACATAATGACTGTTTTACCACATGACCTTGACATCTGACTTAATTTTCCATCTGAAGAGACAGCGCTTTCATATTTTCCCCATTTGCATTATTTGTGACAACAGTTTTGCATGCACTGCGCTATATTTGTGATGTATGCCAGTTTCACAAGTACTTCAGTCTTGGCTGTAACTTTTCATCAGAAGATATTGTTTCAGAGTATACATACAGTGTACAAGAATTATGTTTAAAAATCCTTTTTTTTTCAAGAATAAAAGAAACACAGTTATTTCAATAAATTAGTATACAAGCAGTTTAACTTCATTTCATATTGATCAAAAAGCAAAGTAAAATTACATTTACCACTATCCGTACTACACAGGACATAGGTAATAGGAATGGAAGGAATAGAACACAGGTGACACATATTGACCAATGTGAAGCAGGTCAAGCTTCACACTAATCATTTTCTCCTTTACAGGATATTTTCTGCTATTGCTGGTCGTTCAAACACTCGGATAGACCCGAGTTTAATCAGTTGTTTGAACACATTCGCAAACTGTCCTCTAGGATTCCGCCCAAGTCCTTTAATTATAGGCGTTCCTCTGATCCAGTGGTTCTGGGTGCCAGGCCCCTAGGGTAGGGACTAATACAATGTCATGTAACCCACCCTACAGTCTAAAGCATGCTGCATGCCCTTAATCTCCGAACTTCCTACCCCACCAAAATGTGTGGAGTGTATATACCTTGAAAAGTTAGATTCTGTTACATGTAGCAGGAAGGGGGATAGAGATTTTCTTACTTCCACCATATTTTACTGCACAAAGCATCAGATCTGCAGTATTTTTTTTTTTTTATATTCTAACTTTCCATGTCTATTTATTTTGCATTTTGTAGTGTAGCTTTTGATTTTATACTGTTGTGATTTTAAATTGCTGACATCACATATATTATATGTGTAAGCACGTTTTGTACATGTATTACCAATTACCAGTAGTTTGATGTGCTATCTTGTAATTTTTTTGTGCATTGACTTGTGCTTTAATATTTCATTTAGGTTTGTTCTTTCTTGATATTTTACCCATATATGGGCTATATATAATTCTGCAGTGTAAAAGGGCACAGATGTACAAATTCTTTATTACATATAATTCAGCCTGAGGAAACTCTGAAAGAAGAACATTGATGGTGGTTCACAACAGAGCACAACATTATTACTTTTTCTTTAAAGGACTACAGAGTGTAATTGTGCTTAATTCAAAGTTGATGTAAATTAGCTTAATAAACCCAAAGAAATCCAGCTTTGAAAAGTATTTAGTATAGGTTTTTTTTTGAAAATTTATTACCTTCTGGCACCTTTAATACACACTGACAATAAGGCTTCTATATGAAATTAACCAATTTGAAAATATGCACATCATGAATGTAAACATTGAAGATGGCTCTTCTTCTAGACCATAAATTACAGTTATCATGGTTATGTGCTAAATTTCCAGTATGTCAAAATAATGAAAGTTTCAGAAGCTAAGAACAAAGATAATATACTCATAGCTTATAAAATCGGAGAGGGCTACAATATTGCAGCTAAAATGCTCTTAATCAAAGTTGCTCATGGATCATACAGATTTTAAATTTATCAAATTAAAAGAATGATTTTGCATTTTATGTCATGATTGCATTTATCTTAAAGTACTTTCTTTGCTCTATTAGAAATATTTTGGTGGACTTTGAAATAAAACTGCAGGATAGATTCTAAATACGTGTATATATATTTTTAAAATGATTATGCTATTTTGGGTGAATGTGTTAAATATATAGATTTTCTACAGGGAAATAGTTTGTAGATAAATATGACAATGATTTACTTCAAATTCTATAAATTGTAAAAGCCATTACACACTAAGAAGAATTTGAAATGTAAATGATGATATTGAAAATTCTTAGTTTATTTTCGAAATAAAATCAAATTTTGAAAATCTTTTAGATTTATTTCCCTTGCTGCAGTATAATCAGATTGACTTCCTTTTAACAGGATGTTCTGATGATCTGTTGGACATACCAGCCGGATGACCGACCACAATTTAAGCACCTCTTGAAGGCAATAGAGAGGCTCCCGAAGAAACGGCTGGTGCGGAGCCCTTCCCATCCTGTCCACCTGTCTCGGAGCGTGGACTCTGTGTTCACCGCCTAATCACTCATCTGGAACCACGTCTTTCTTATACTGTGATAATTAATATCTGACACAGTCTAGTAGTTATCCAGGTCATCAGGTTCAAAAAGACACAGGAGGAATTCCAAAAGAGAGTTTATTAATTAATTCTTGTACCCAATCTAAATATGACCAAACTTTGTTCTCTCCCAATGTGGTCCTTTTTCATGCCTGATGTTCTATAAAGATAAAGAATGTGAATCAAGCACAACTTGTAGGGACATGACAGATATGGACTCCTAAGTGCTTTTATTTTGTGTATGTTCAATGATTGTTATTTATTTAATTCATGCTTTTCACCCTCATCCGATTCCATTCCAGAGTTGTGTGAGAAAAGTATGCATTTTACGTGTGAAAAATGCTCAAAGTAAATATAACAGATGTTGATTTAAATTTTTAATTGAAGTTGTAATATTTTTTTAAAAGGTTTCACCCTTTTACTCTGTCCAAATATTTGGTTCTTTTTTTCCAACTCCTTTGTTGCTGCTTTTTTTTTTTTATTAGGAACTTTGTGATACACGTATGTAAAACAAAAATTTTAGTTTATTTTTCAATCTTAAAATATTTATTTTGTATTATGACAAGGATGAACATGTGGACATGAGAGAATGAAAGTGCTTTACAATGACATTCCTTAATTTTCATACGACACTGCTCTTCCAAAGAGCATGTCTGCAGAACATTCAAAACCTTTATGCAAATGTGATATATTGCGCCATGACCATTAATTAGCAATGTATAGGGAGTTATAGATAATTCTGAATGACTTCATGATGTGCATTTTTATCATTATAATGTAGACCTACCATTCATTCTTCTCTAGGGTCAGTAGTCTTATAGAAATCACCATGGAAACATTTTTATATTATTATATGTAGACACTGGATAAAGCATAATGACTGTGTTATTATTTATTACCATATAGTTTATTATTTGTACATATCATTTTTATTATTTTTTATCCTAAGATAAATGCATTTTAATTTTTTTTTTTAACAAATTCAAAATATTGACTGCAAAATTCGGTAAGCCATCTTATTCAACATCATCCTTCATGAAACAGAGTAAAAAAGTTCAGTGTTCATCCTGGGTTAAAAAAAATTGGAAATGGGGCTTGTCAATCTGCCTATATCAATAAGCGTAACTTGTTTGCAAGAATAGAAAGAAACATATAAATTGTGCTTTTTACCAAAGGGAAATATTTCGAAGGCATTAAGGGGGGGGGGGGGTTATAAAGTGAATTTAATTGAAAAAAGAATGTCTGCAAATTATGTATTTTGATATAACAAAAATAGGTTAATCATTCATAATGTCTTGCAGTTAACCAATTTGCAATTCTGTATTTGATTGCCAGCCCTGTTTTATTCTAATTCATATAAGTCATAGCTTTTCAGTTTAGTCTGTTTGTTTTTTAGGGGTACATGGCATGGTCAGGTAGCCATTAAAATGTTACACATGGACCCTGACTCTGATAACAACCAAGCTCAGCTCTCAGCATTTAAACTTGAGGTAATTAAATTCAAATAACTAAGCATAGCAATAGCATTCATATTCAACGTAATTCAAATAAATAAGCTCTGATTGCACTTATTTTATATTTGAGCTTGAGGTAAAAAAAAAAAAGTCGCAGGAAAGAGTAGGTAAGAAAATAGTGAGATAATGGATTACTGTAACAAAATTTGAAGGATCAGTGATCAAAATATTTCAAGAAAGTAGTTCTTTAAAGTTATATTTAGCAAGCTTTTCAAAAAGCTGTCAACAAACTTATATCTAGAAAGCTTTTCAATATTTGTTGCTAAGATTAGGATCAAATTAAAATATTTAATTCAACCGTTAATTTAAGGTGGCAATGTTGAAGAACACTAGGCATGAGAATCTGCTACTGTTTATGGGTGCTTGTATGAAACCACCCCAGCTTGCCATAGTTACCAGGTAAAATGAGAATGTAGAAATCTGTACAACAGTTCATTGTAAAGAGAACTCCTGTAACAAATATACCAGACTGTTTGTGCATGGGTGGGAAATAAGTACTGATTCTGATGTCCTTTTTTGTTTTGACAGTTACTGCAGTGGTCAAACACTTTATACTTATGTCCGGACGAATGTGCGGGAAAAATTCAACATGAACAAAACTATTCTGATAGCTCAACAAATAGCACAGGTAGGTTTTTGTGGGTTAAGTCTGAGTAATATTCCATACGTATGAATCTCATTTAAAGTCTTGAATCTTCAAGATGTTCTAATTACTGTGATTTTATTGACATTCTTGTGCTTCAACTTTTGAGCTTTTCTAATAAAAAAATGACAATATCAAAGAAAGAGAGACAGAACTTTATCAATTTTTATCTAGGGCATGGGTTATCTACATGCAAGAGGAATAATCCATAAAGACTTAAAAACAAAGAATATTTTCTTGGAAAATGGCAAAGTTGTGATTACAGATTTTGGATTATTTAGTGTCACCAAAATATGCCATGGCAACAGGTATTATTTCTATTCATAGGTATTTACATTTCCATATAGTTGCCTCAATTATTACTGCAAATTCAATGAACTTCTAAAACTGATTATCTTATGAATTTCTCTGATATAAGAATTAAAATGTGCACTTAAGTTTTCTATCTAAACATTTTATAGAAATATGGCAAATAATAATATTACATGAAATTTGATTGAATTGTAAATACACTATATGCAACAAGAAATTTGATTGAATTCTTAAATGAATACACAGTGTGTTTCAGAATTTGATTGGATTATAAATATATAACAGGAAGGGTGACTGCCTCCACATTTCCCCGGGCTGGTTGTGTTACCTGTCCCCTGAGGTCATCAGGTGTCTTCATTCCGGGAGATCCAAAGTGGACCTACCATTCTCTGAAAAGTCCGATGTTTACGCATTTGGGTGTGTACTTTTGAGAATTAAACATTCTTGAGTTTAGGAAATATTTAATTTAAACATTTTGAATCACATACAGGTACTTGTTATTAATTAGGCTTTCAATAACAGTTATGTTTACATGGAAATTATCCCCAGTGTCTGATGAGAAGTTAAACTACATGTACATTTATAAAGTTTGATTTCTTAATGAAGTAATATTCTCTTAAAAAATACTTTTTTTTCCACAGCACAATTTGGTATGAGCTGCTAGTAGGTGATTGGCCTTTCAGAAACTTAGCACCAGAGTGCATCATTTGGCAAGTAGGGAGAGGGATCAAACAATCTCTGGGGAGTGTGATGGCATCAAAAGATATTCTCTTAAAAAATACTTTTTTTTCCACAGCACAATTTGGTATGAGCTGCTAGTAGGTGATTGGCCTTTCAGAAACTTAGCACCAGAGTGCATCATTTGGCAAGTAGGGAGAGGGATCAAACAATCTCTGGGGAGTGTGATGGCATCAAAAGACGTCAAGGTCAGTATTGTTCTGCATCATCAACTTGTTTTGCTGCAGCTTTGAATAGTGTGTATATATATAATGTGAAAGTAGTCTTTACAGAGGCAATATTTGTGTAGCTTTGTCAAATTTGTGATACTTTTGCATACTCACATATACATTTTGTAGCATAATTTAATAACATATTCCATATATTGGCTATTAAATGTAATTGCTATGTTCTCATAAACATGTGGATAATTTGCTGTTTATTTCACAATTTTAAGCACATTTTTTTGTTTTCTTGTGCTGCTTGCTAGTAATGTATTGCATTGAGAATTGTTTAAAACAGAAATGCAGTTAAGAGTTGTGTCACCTGTGTACTGGTAATGTGCGATTGGCTTATTTTATTCCTCATATTAATCAATGTCCCCTGATTTCACTAAGGCATGGGGAAATTGGTATAGGTATTGAATAAATAAAGAAAAGGCTTTCATATTTTACACTGGCATTACATGTGACAAGGCATTTCCCCATTTGTTTCAGTGACCTTAAAGTTTGACCTTCTTTGATAAAAAAAAAATTACATTCAATGGTAATAAATTTTGAATAAGGAAAAATCAGGTTTTATTATTTCACAGGTAAAACATTTTTTCAGGAATACTGTCATATTTTATCTTGTGACAGTGACCTTGAAGTTGACCTAAATGCCAATGTTTGCTTCTGATGAGAAATATTTTTACATATGCATTATCTGTGACAAGACACTTTCCATAACATAATGACTGTTTTACCACATGACCTTGACATCTGACTTAATTTTCCATCAGAAGAGACAGCGCTTTCATATTTTCCCCATTTGCATTATTTGTGACAACAGTTTTGCATGCACTGCGCTATATTTGTGATGTATGCCAGTTTCACAAGTACTTCAGTCTTGGCTGTAACTTTTCATCAGAAGATATTGTTTCAGAGTATACATACAGTGTACAAGAATTATGTTTAAAAATCCTTTTTTTTTCAAGAATAAAAGAAACACAGTTATTTCAATAAATTAGTATACAAGCAGTTTAACTTCATTTCATATTGATCAAAAAGCAAAGTAAAATTACATTTACCACTATCCGTACTACACAGGACATAGGTAATAGGAATGGAAGGAATAGAACACAGGTGACACATATTGACCAATGTGAAGCAGGTCAAGCTTCACACTAATCATTTTCTCCTTTACAGGATATTTTCTGCTATTGCTGGTCGTTCAAACACTCAGATAGACCCGAGTTTAATCAGTTGTTTGAACACATTCGCAAACTGTCCTCTAGGATTCCGCCCAAGTCCTTTAATTATAGGCGTTCCTCTGATCCAGTGGTTCTGGGTGCCAGGCCCCTAGGGTAGGGACTAATACAATGTCATGTAACCCACCCTACAGTCTAAAGCATGCTGCATGCCCTTAATCTCCGAACTTCCTACCCCACCAAAATGTGTGGAGTGTATATACCTTGAAAAGTTAGATTCTGTTACATGTAGCAGGAAGGGGGATAGAGATTTTCTTACTTCCACCATATTTTACTGCACAAAGCATCAGATCTGCAGTATTTTTTTTTTTTTATATTCTAACTTTCCATGTCTATTTATTTTGCATTTTGTAGTGTAGCTTTTGATTTTATACTGTTGTGATTTTAAATTGCTGACATCACATATATTATATGTGTAAGCACGTTTTGTACATGTATTACCAATTACCAGTAGTTTGATGTGCTATCTTGTAATTTTTTTGTGCATTGACTTGTGCTTTAATATTTCATTTAGGTTTGTTCTTTCTTGATATTTTACCCATATATGGGCTATATATAATTCTGCAGTGTAAAAGGGCACAGATGTACAAATTCTTTATTACATATAATTCAGCCTGAGGAAACTCTGAAAGAAGAACATTGATGGTGGTTCACAACAGAGCACAACATTATTACTTTTTCTTTAAAGGACTACAGAGTGTAATTGTGCTTAATTCAAAGTTGATGTAAATTAGCTTAATAAACCCAAAGAAATCCAGCTTTGAAAAGTATTTAGTATAGGTTTTTTTTTGAAAATTTATTACCTTCTGGCACCTTTAATACACACTGACAATAAGGCTTCTATATGAAATTAACCAATTTGAAAATATGCACATCATGAATGTAAACATTGAAGATGGCTCTTCTTCTAGACCATAAATTACAGTTATGTGCTAAATTTCCAGTATGTCAAAATAATGAAAGTTTCAGAAGCTAAGAACAAAGATAATATACTCATAGCTTATAAAATCGGAGAGGGCTACAATATTGCAGCTAAAATGCTCTTAATCAAAGTTGCTCATGGATCATACAGATTTTAAATTTATCAAATTAAAAGAATGATTTTGCATTTTATGTCATGATTGCATTTATCTTAAAGTACTTTCTTTGCTCTATTAGAAATATTTTGGTGGACTTTGAAATAAAACTGCAGGATAGATTCTAAATACGTGTATATATATTTTTAAAATGATTATGCTATTTTGGGTGAATGTGTTAAATATATAGATTTTCTACAGGGAAATAGTTTGTAGATAAATATGACAATGATTTACTTCAAATTCTATAAATTGTAAAAGCCATTACACACTAAGAAGAATTTGAAATGTAAATGATGATATTGAAAATTCTTAGTTTATTTTCGAAATAAAATCAAATTTTGAAAATCTTTTAGATTTATTTCCCTTGCTGCAGTATAATCAGATTGACTTCCTTTTAACAGGATGTTCTGATGATCTGTTGGACATACCAGCCGGATGACCGACCACAATTTAAGCACCTCTTGAAGGCAATAGAGAGGCTCCCGAAGAAACGGCTGGTGCGGAGCCCTTCCCATCCTGTCCACCTGTCTCGGAGCGTGGACTCTGTGTTCACCGCCTAATCACTCATCTGGAACCACGTCTTTCTTATACTGTGATAATTAATATCTGACACAGTCTAGTAGTTATCCAGGTCATCAGGTTCAAAAAGACACAGGAGGAATTCCAAAAGAGAGTTTATTAATTAATTCTTGTACCCAATCTAAATATGACCAAACTTTGTTCTCTCCCAATGTGGTCCTTTTTCATGCCTGATGTTCTATAAAGATAAAGAATGTGAATCAAGCACAACTTGTAGGGACATGACAGATATGGACTCCTAAGTGCTTTTATTTTGTGTATGTTCAATGATTGTTATTTATTTAATTCATGCTTTTCACCCTCATCCGATTCCATTCCAGAGTTGTGTGAGAAAAGTATGCATTTTACGTGTGAAAAATGCTCAAAGTAAATATAACAGATGTTGATTTAAATTTTTAATTGAAGTTGTAATATTTTTTTAAAAGGTTTCACCCTTTTACTCTGTCCAAATATTTGGTTCTTTTTTTCCAACTCCTTTGTTGCTGCTTTTTTTTTTTATTAGGAACTTTGTTATACACGTATGTAAAACAAAAATTTTAGTTTATTTTTCAATCTTAAAATATTTATTTTGTATTATGACAAGGATGAACATGTGGACATGAGAGAATGAAAGTGCTTTACAATGACATTCCTTAATTTTCATACGACACTGCTCTTCCAAAGAGCATGTCTGCAGAACATTCAAAACCTTTATGCAAATGTGATATATTGCGCCATGACCATTAATTAGCAATGTATAGGGAGTTATAGATAATTCTGAATGACTTCATGATGTGCATTTTTATCATTATAATGTAGACCTACCATTCATTCTTCTCTAGGGTCAGTAGTCTTATAGAAATCACCATGGAAACATTTTTATATTATTATATGTAGACACTGGATAAAGCATAATGACTGTGTTATTATTTATTACCATATAGTTTATTATTTGTACATATCATTTTTATTATTTTTTATCCTAAGATAAATGCATTTTAATTTTTTTTTTTAACAAATTCAAAATATTGACTGCAAAATTCGGTAAGCCATCTTATTCAACATCATCCTTCATGAAACAGAGTAAAAAAGTTCAGTGTTCATCCTGGGTTAAAAAAAATTGGAAATGGGGCTTGTCAATCTGCCTATATCAATAAGCGTAACTTGTTTGCAAGAATAGAAAGAAACATATAAATTGTGCTTTTTACCAAAGGGAAATATTTCGAAGGCATTACTGGAGGGGAAAATATCATTGTAGAAAATGGATTTATGCATCAGTGATTTATGCTTAATTGTAAATATCTATGTACAGATATATTACGTAGAAAATAGGAAAAGGGGCTATTAATGCAGTTAAATTGATAGATGTATTATAAACAGTCAGATCTAAGCTACCATTTACATTGCAGATTTCAATATCTTGTGGATTTTGGAATTTAAGAACTGGTCAAATGTCCTCTTTTTTTATATTATACATGTATTGAACTTTGTATTTCTGATAATCTGAAGGATGGTGACTGAAATTTGATTTTTAGCTACATATAGGAATGTCTAGATAGCTCACCTGTTGACTGTTTTTCTTGCGACAGCAATGCAATGCTTTACTTTGTCCGTCATTGTCATTATTTATGCATGTAGTGTTTCATGAACTTTGTACCCATCATGCAATATCAGACTTGTCTGGGCATTTGTGATTGAAGATACCTTCATGTTGTTTTGTATGTCTGTGAGAGATTGATAGGGGGTGTGTGGAGGGGGTGGGGTCCTATTCCAGTAGCTGCTTTTTCTCAACATTGATGGGAATGAAGAGTGCACACTTAAAAGCATGCTGTGATACATCATATAAGTAGAGGAATAGAGCAAGTGTGTCATGTGCATCAACAATCATTTACATCTTTGTTACAATGGACTTAAAATTGAATAATGGAATGATTTGTGTCGAGGTGTTATTAAATGTCTGAGTATAGAAGTTTTAGTATGAGAGGACACTTTATAGTAATCATTTAGTCAGTCTGTTGGCACAATTATTTGACATGATACAGATAATACAGTAAAACTTGTTACAATGGTTAAGTCTTGGGGACCTGTGAATTTACTTAACTCTAACAGTAATAAATTTGTTAAACTTGCAATATACATGTTTCTCTCCAGTATGACTCAAATATGTCCAGAGAACTATCAAATAAAAAAAATATTTTGAATTAATATACAAGTTTTCTAATAAGTGAAATGAAATGAAAGTCAAATGTAAAAACTATAAAAGTGTGTACCAGATGCAGATCACATTTTCACTACACATTCAAAATTCGAGAAATTTTTAGGCTATTTTATTATGTGTGTGTGTCACTCTACTGGCCTGTATGACTTTGTCAGTTATTTAAATCTTCCTGACATCTTTTTATTATTCAGTTATGGACTGGGCATTACTATTCTACACTTTGTTCTACAGTATTCCTCATATTGAAATGTCTTAACACTATTGTTTGAAATCTTGTATTTTTAAACCAAATTTTAATATCGCTGTTATGCCATCATTTTAAAAAAAAAATGGTCTAGTAATTAAAGGGAAAAATATTTTTAGAACAAATGCTTGTAAGAAAATTTCCAGTATTAATTGTTGAGATATTAAAAACATTAACAAGTCAAAGTAACATTATATTTAGTACAGATAAAATTCTTGATTCTCAAGAATAATTGATCTCAATTTTTTTATTAAGATCTTCATGACGGTTATATTTTTTTTAAAATTAAAATATCCATGAACAATCGATGTCTGTTGTAAAATGTAGTGTTTCCACAATCGCAACATTATTTTCTCTGTATTGAAAAAAGTTTAAACTACTCTCAGTATGATATTTCACACAAAATTACATGCAGTAATTCAAGGGAAATGACTTGTATCTGCCATGGTAAATCTGAGTCTCTGAATGTGATGAAATATTTCCCACATTATATGTGCTATTATTGTGAGCATGACTGTGAGTTTTCTGACCATTGTTGATTCTTTATTTCTATGTGCAATATGCCACGTGTACAGAAAGTGATGAAAATAAAAAAAAATCTGTTTGATAAATGTATTTTCATTGTTTTTTGCGGTTTAATACAGAATACAGCTGCTTTTTAGCTGGCCATGACCTTATTTGACAGATATCAATACATGTAACTTCTGTGCCATGAATAAGAAGAAATTTGACTTACAAAATGGGCTCATACCAACTACAGTGGACCCTCAGATATCCGGATGCTTCAGTATCCGGACGATTTTTCATCGGGACAAATTTTGAAATGTTATATTGTCATGTTTAACTGGTGATTCAGGTATCCAGACGCTTCACATATCCGGACAAATTGACTGGGAACCAAAGCGTCCGGATAAATGAGGCTCCACTGTAATTGTTATTGAATTAACTCATGATTGGTCAAGATGTGCATACACCTGAGGCCAGTTCAAAAGAGCGAGTACTCGCAAACATTTCTATTGGGGGTATAAAGAATTTTGGTGAGTGCTCACGAAAGTTCGCTCTGTTGAACAGGCCTCTGCTACTTAAGTCATTTGGTACCTTGATCAAGGCACACCATTTGGTCATGTACTTGTTTTGCACACTGAGCTTCAAACCTTGTTAGTTGATGCATTTTTTAGGGAATGTTACAAACCAAGGTTAGTTCATTTGTATTTTATATCGATACATAATGCATTTTGTTAGGAAATTGTGTAGCAAACCTATAGAGGATCAACATAGTCTCTTTTGAAACAATGGGTTAAACACATCCAGGTAATTTCTGGATCATGTTTACTGAAACCTGTCCAGCTGATTCATCTTGGGATGAAGATCGATGTATCACAACATACAAGTATAGACACATCTTTTCCACTGAAGTTACAAATAACAGGGTGATTGTAACTACCAATAAAGCATATAATTATCATAGGCGCTCCCGATGCAATTCTGTAAATGACAAAAGATAAGTTTATGCAGTGGAGCCTCATTTATCCGGACGCTTTGGTCCTAGTCAATTTGTCCGGTTATGTGAAGCGTCCGGATATCTGAATTACCAATTAATCTAGATAAATTAACGTTAAAAAACTCTGTTCCAATGAAAGTCGTCCGGATACTGAAGCATCCGGATATCTGAAGGTCCACTGTATATAGGTCTACCTGTCCAATGGTTATTTTATAGTATAGAAAGATACACTATATATATACTTCATTCGTCATTTACAGAATAACATTGGGAGCGCCTACGCTATAGTGCTTTTTTCTCTCATTTACATCATCAATACACAAGAATTTATAGTTTGTTTGCATGATCTACCAGTGCCTTGACCTTGCCCTAATATCCTTGATTCAAGTTCATGACATATCCATAGGTAAAAAGTAATTTCTGTGTGAAGTCTTAACTTTGGTGTTTCTCCATTAGAACACACATTGTGCAATTTTTCTTCGGTGACATTTACCCCAGGTCAAGGTCATGTCACATTCTCAGCTCACAAGCAATTTTTGTTTTAGTATGGTTGGAAGGGGTATGGAGATAATCATATTTTAATTTGGTTTTTTCCCTAATCCTATGACAGAGTCAATCAGTCAATGCATGTACATACATTGTTTATCAACCTTATTATACTGACACGCAAAAGAAACGCAACACCGTATTCTAGGGGGAAATAATTATGTAAAGTAAGGAATTTAGTATCTTAAAATTATGAATATATTCAATTTGGTAAACATCAGTAAATTAACGGTTGAACGATTTCCATACTATAACCGGAAGTCAAGTTTTAGTCTGCTTAACAGAAATCAAAAAATTGCACGTTTAACAAAACATTTGGCAATGTTATGGAGTTTTAGGGTTTTTTACTGTTCATCATAAGTAATGCAGCAATATTTCAAAAAATAAACTCTACTTTCTTTTCCCGAAACAATGCTAAGTCTACTTGAAAATGGCTTATGTACGCATTTCTATTGCTCTAGCTGGAAAATTTCATTGTAAAGGTGATGGAGAGTTGCTGATGCGAAATTTCACTACATTTTGCCTCAGCAGGGTCTTACGTATCATATGCATTAAGGACAGTCCTTGTTCCGGAAGTCCAAGGGTGACTACACTGCTCTTAAGTTAGAGAAAATTCGACCTAATTATCTGAAAAAAGGGCATTTAAAAATATCAAAGAATAATTCCTTCGCTGAGATCTCGATATTAATGAAACTATTGTATCGTAGAAATTAAGCTGCAATTGTTGTTTAGGGCAGTCTTGTACGTTTTACTTAAATGGCTGAGAGGGGGGTGTTTTAACAGTCATATTTTACTTAGTAAAGTAAACAGATAAACATTTAACATTTTTATCAAATCTCTTATGTTCGGAAAAGTGAATTTAGCCATACTTTATTCGCTTTTGAAAATCATAAGATAAAAAATCAAACATTTGTAAATTACTGCTTGTTGCGTTTCTTTTGCGTGTCAGTATATTAATATGGCAAGTACTTTTACTGGAGGAGGGGATTGTGTCAAATGCATATGAGACTAAAAGCTATAATATCCTTCCTTAGCAATTTAAACCAACATAATTATTTACATGTTGATTGTCATGTTTTGGCAAAATGGATGAAAGTTGTCAGCATTCCTGAATGGGTCTATTTTCCTAACTAAGGCTAATGGCCAACTGGACAACCCGACAGGGTGGATGAAAATCCTTGTCCTTGGAATCATTTTTTGTGATGATTTCATACAGCATAACAAGAAGATTAAAACTAATGCAACTAAGAAAAAACTAATAAAAATTGAAACGATTTAATACAGAATTCAGACGTCTTTTTTATCTAGTAGTCCTGTGTTGTCCCACTCTGCACGCCACTCATCAGGGCCCAGTAACAAGGGGTCACAAACCCAGCCCTGGTCAGTGAGAGCGCCACGGAGTCCATGTATGAGAGACCTAGTGTAACAAAGGGAGGCCTCACTGGTCTTAGCTGAATCACCTGTAATAGTGGATCAACACCGTTATCAGTAATTAATTAGCAAAAGGTGAAAATTTCTCAAAAAAGTACCACTGTACAGTTTCTTAAACAGAACTGTGACAAGCCGAGTTTAAAATAAGATTAAATTGTTTTCAATGGTTAAAATAACCCTATTTAATACAGTATAAAAATAAATACATAATTAAATTGTATGTCAGTTTTAAAGACTATACTTATATAATGCAATTATTTTGTTATCATACAAGCTTATAATTACCAGAGTTAATGAGGTCATAATCATGTACTAACCCTCTCTTAAAGCTGCTGCAATCTCACTGAGCTCATCTGAAAACACCTACAACAGATTACATGAACAGATTACGTGAATGTACTTGCACAAATTACTTCTACATAATGACATTATGTAAATATTATGACAGTAAAGTTAAAGGGGCATAAAAAGAGATCATAGTTTAACCTTCAAAATTTAAGATAGAATTTCAAGACATAAATTGTCTGAGCATTTAGACCCTTATTAGAAACATCTTTCATATGAACTTATTAAAAACTACAAATTTCAAGAATGTTTTATTGTCATTAACTTCCTTCACTTTCATGAATATCTTTTTCAAAGAAATTGATTTTCTCATTTGGAGTGGGGGATGGTTAGGAATTTGTACTGTTTGGAGTATTACCGTATTTTTATACACGTTTTCATACACATAAGTGATAACCTCTGCATGTACACAGCTCTGTACCTGATCCCCAGGTGTGCTGTCAGAAGACAGTACTATCGATATACAACCTACAAGTAAAAAGGAGCCTCTTATTATAGGGAACATGTCAGAAGACAGAACTATCAATATATACAACCTACAAGTAAACAAGAGTCTCTTATTATAGGGAACATGTCAGAAGACAGAACTATTGATATACAACCTACAAGTAAACAGGGGCCTCTTATTATAGGGAATATGTCAGAAGACAGAACTATCGATATACAACCTACAAGTAAACAGGAGTCTCTTATTATAGGGGACATGTCAGAAGACAGTACTATCGATATACAACCTACAAGTAAACAGGAGCCTCTTATTATAGGGAATATGTCAGAAGACAGAACTATTGATATACAACCTACAAGTAAACAAGAGTCTCTTATTATAGGGAATATGTCAGAAGACAGAAGTAGTGATATACAACCTACAAGTAAACAGGAGCCTCTTATTATAGGGAATAAGTCAGAAGACAGAACTATTGATATACAACCTACAAGTAAACAGGAGCCTCTTATTATAGGGAATATGTCAGAAGACAGAACTATTGATATACAACCTACAAGTAAACAGGAGCCTCTTATTATAGGGAATATGTCAGAAGACAGAACTATTGATATACAACCTACAAGTAAACAGGAGCCTCTTATTATAGGGAATATGTCAGAAGACAGAACTATTGATATACAACCTACAAGTAAACAGGAGCCTCTTATTATAGGGAATATGTCAGAAGACAGAACTATTGATATACAACCTACAAGTAAACAGGAGCCTCTTATTATAGGGAATATGTCAGAAGACAGAACTATTGATATACAACCTACAAGTAAACAGGAGCCTCTTATTATAGGGAATATGTCAGAAGACAGAACTATTGATATACAACCTACAAGTAAACAGGAGCCTCTTATTATAGGGAATATGTCAGAAGACAGAACTATTGATATACAACCTACAAGTAAACAGGAGCCTCTTATTATAGGGAATATGTCAGAAGACAGAACTATTGATATACAACCTACAAGTAAACAGGAGCCTCTTATTATAGGGAATATGTCAGAAGACAGAACTATTGATATACAACCTACAAGTAAACAGGAGCCTCTTATTATAGGGAATATGTCAGAAGACAGAACTATTGATATACAACCTACAAGTAAACAGGAGCCTCTTATTATAGGGAATATGTCAGAAGACAGAACTATTGATATACAACCTACAAGTAAACAGGAGCCTCTTATTATAGGGAATATGTCAGAAGACAGAACTATTGATATACAACCTACAAGTAAACAGGAGCCTCTTATTATAGGGAATATGTCAGAAGACAGAACTATTGATATACAACCTACAAGTAAACAGGAGCCTCTTATTATAGGGAATATGTCAGAAGACAGAACTATTGATATACAACCTACAAGTAAACAGGAGCCTCTTATTATAGGGAATATGTCAGAAGACAGAACTATTGATATACAACCTACAAGTAAACAGGAGCCTCTTATTATAGGGAATATGTCAGAAGACAGAACTATTGATATACAACCTACAAGTAAACAGGAGCCTCTTATTATAGGGAATATGTCAGAAGACAGAACTATTGATATACAACCTACAAGTAAACAGGAGCCTCTTATTATAGGGAATATGTCAGAAGACAGAACTATTGATATACAACCTACAAGTAAACAGGAGCCTCTTATTATAGGGAATATGTCAGAAGACAGAACTATTGATATACAACCTACAAGTAAACAGGAGCCTCTTATTATAGGGAATATGTCAGAAGACAGAACTATTGATATACAACCTACAAGTAAACAGGAGCCTCTTATTATAGGGAATATGTCAGAAGACAGAACTATTGATATACAACCTACAAGTAAACAGGAGCCTCTTATTATAGGGAATATGTCAGAAGACAGAACTATTGATATACAACCTACAAGTAAACAGGAGCCTCTTATTATAGGGAATATGTCAGAAGACAGAACTATTGATATACAACCTACAAGTAAACAGGAGCCTCTTATTATAGGGAATATGTCAGAAGACAGAACTATTGATATACAACCTACAAGTAAACAGGAGCCTCTTATTATAGGGAATATGTCAGAAGACAGAACTATTGATATACAACCTACAAGTAAACAGGAGCCTCTTATTATAGGGAATATGTCAGAAGACAGAACTATCGATATACAACCTACAAGTAAACAGGAGCCTCTTATTATAGGGAATATGTCAGAAGACAGAACTATTGATATACAACCTACAAGTAAACAAGAGTCTCTTATTATAGGGAATATGTCAGAAGACAGAACTAATGATATACAACCTACAAGTAAACAGGAACCTCTTATTATAGGGAATAAGTCAGAAGACAGAACTATTGATATACAGCCTACAAGGAAACAAGAGTCTCTTATTGTAGGGAATATGTCAGAAGACAGAACTATCGATATACAACCTACAAGTAAACAGGAGCCTCTTATTATAGGGAATATGTCAGAAGACAGAACTATTGATATACAACCTACAAGTAAACAAGAGTCTCTTATTATAGGGAATATGTCAGAAGACAGAACTAATGATATACAACCTACAAGTAAACAGGAACCTCTTATTATAGGGAATAAGTCAGAAGACAGAACTATTGATATACAGCCTACAAGGAAACAAGAGTCTCTTATTGTAGGGAATATGTCAGAAGACAGAACTATTGATTTACAACCTACAAGTAAACAGGAGCCTCTTATTATAGGGAATATGTCAGAAGACAGAACTAATGATATACAACCTACAAGTAAACAGGAGTCTCTTATTATAGGGAATATGTCAGAAGAAAGAACTATCGATATACAACCTACAAGTAAACAGGAGCCTCTTATTATAGGGAACATGTCAGAAGACAGAACTATCAATATACAACCTACAAGTCAAAAGGAGCCTCTTATTATAGGGAACATGTCAGAAGACAGAACTATCAATATATACAACCTACAAGTAAACAAGAGTCTCTTATTATAGGGAACATGTCAGAAGACAGAACTATTGATATACAACCTACAAGTAAACAAGAGTCTCTTATTATAGGGAATATGTCAGAGGACAGAACTATTGATATACAACCTACAAGTAAACAGGAGCCTCTTATTATAGGGAACATGTCAGAAGACAGAACTATCAATATACAACCTACAAGTAAACGGGCCTCTTATTATAGGGAACATGTCAGAAGACAGAACTATCAATATACAACCTACAAGTAAACAGGCCTCTTATTATAGGGAACATGTCAGAAGACAGAACTATCAATATACAACCTACAAGTAAACAGGCCTCTTATTATAGGGAATATGTCAGAAGACAGAACTATTGACATACAACCTACAAGTAAACAGGAGCTTCTTATAATAGGGAATATGTCAGAAGACATAACTATTGATATACAACCTACAAGTAAACAAGAGTCTCCTATGATAGGGAATATGTCAGAAAACAGAACTATTGATATACAACCTACAAGTAAACAGGAGCCTCTTATTACAGGGAATATGTCAGAAGACAGAACTATTGACATACAACATACAAGTAAACAAGCCTCTTATTATAGGGATTTTATTTTACTGGCATTATTAAATACCAAATGAAAAATTCACAAGCACACATATTACCTCTGGCAATTTTTTAATTTTATAGACATTTCAGTTCAGATGAGCTGCTGGAATATTTTTATATTTGTGTGTGTTTTTTAGGCTTATAAAAATCAATACTCATATGCATGATTGCAGGATGAATGACTAAACATGTATACATGAAAAGAGAAAGATAATCCTGTTGGCATGCTCAAGTATGACCTGGGGTCTTGAATCAAGTAAAATCCCATGAATGGGTCAAACCTTCACTACAAATCTTTGAAGAAATTACAATAAAATATTTAAAAGTCAGCATTTCAAAATTAATTACACCAGATTCTGCTGACAATTGATAGCACTCTTATTCAGGCCAAGCTTTAAAAATTCTTTGTTTGCAGTTGCTGACCTATAAATTTAGACTGGGTAGGTAGGTAGGCATTCTTTTTTTTTTGGATTGTTTTCAGATTTTTGTTAGATAACTTAAAATAAAGTTTTTCATAGGCCTACTATACATGAATAAGCTCCACTCTTGATATAAACTACTGACTGATAAAGACAACATTGAAAATGAAGCAGTTTCAATCCTGAAAAATTGGGGGAAAAAATAATATTACAAAATAGCTAAAAAGAAGTTTGGGTCGGGTACATTTTCAGTGGGTCGGTAGGCAACTGCAAACGAACAATATTTTATTTTAGGTGATGCATGTATTCTACTAGTTTTATCTGATTTTACAGTATCTTTTTGGATTTTAACAGAAACATCTCAAACAAACCTGTCTTGAAATTTACATCTAGTAGGTAATTGCTGCCTTTATATATTGCAATGGCTTCCTCTAATTTGCTAGCTCTGAAATAGAAAAAGAAGTTTTAAAGCCTTCATCAGTGAAAATAATAGAACTTATGTCTAGTTGAAATAGCAGGATAGATCTAGTCATTTACGTGTTGTAGACTTTGCCTATGGAGGTTCCCAGATAAACAGACAGCTTTCTTCTTGTCCCTGAAAAAGTTTAACACTGCTCATCAAGATGAAAAATTAGTAAACAAATCTGGGTCTATTCATGAATCAGCTGAATTCTGTATTAAAATTTTGCAACACCTCATTTTTGCGAAAAAGTCATCAACTCGTTAAAAGCGAGACAAAATTTTCACAAACCTTTATAATCTTAAGGAGTACTAATTTCAGCATGACTCAAATTTTTGTGAACACACTGTCTATGGAAAATGATTTCCCAGAATTTTTTTTTTTACAGTATACTTACTCCAAAGGACAGGTTCTCTGTAATTTGCTTCCTCTGGGGAGAGAATTCTGCCATTGTGTAGGTAGTCTTTGACTAGGATATGAAGTCTGGCCAGATTGAGAGATTCCATTATAACACTGGTTACAGCCAAGTAGTTGGCAAATAGATGTAGCATTGAAAAAAGCACAAACAAGGTCCATATGGTCCTGAAATTATACGTAACAAATTATAACTCCCAACTCATAAAATAGGGATAATTAATGTCTTGATATGAGACAGCTGGAACAGTAAAATAAGATATTTATTTAAATTCATAGAAATAGTCTGACAAAGCTCACTGACACTTCTTTTCCAGACACAAGAGGCACCAGTGTAAGACTACAAATAAGTGCAGCCAGGTTTACAAGAGTCTCCTGAAATTAAAAGAATGTGAGAATGCATTTACATTTACTTCGCAAGTGTCTCCTGAAATTCAAAAAGACCAAATCTGAAATCACACTAACTAACAGAAATGTCTGGCTGAATTGATGTAAGCAATCTTAATTACCTGACTTCCATCTTTGGCTGACACATCAGCCATATTGTTTCTGCGAGCCTGGTGCTGAGTGAGCGCCGCCCTGGTGGCTCCTCCTGCTACTCCCACAATGGACTGCAAAAAATTTGGCATCATGTTAATAGGCAAATACTTTACTTAGTGTGATAAAGTAAAACTCTGTTATAATAAAGTCACTGGGTCCTGTGAAATTACTTGACTATATCCGTAATTCGTTGCATCTGTATAAGGAATTTGTTTTTTTGATCCAAATTTATATAGCTGGGGATCCAATATAACTTCGCTATATTCTATAATTCGTAATATCAGTACGCGTACTAAACCATATAGTATTTTTTTTAAATAGATTTTCTTCATAGACATACTGCGTGGCCCTCAAGAATTAAGTCATATAAAGATTATTAACACACATTTTATATATGTGTAAAAATTATTATTTAAGACATATGAAAAGTGTTGATGAAAATAACTCATATACTAAATGTACAAGCAAAAATATGCAAAATATTCTCCTAGTTTTGAATATTTCTTAAGACGTTTATTGTTTACCTTGCAAACCCCAGCTGTACAAACTATTGGTGTGAAGTAGGTTTTGAAATTTGGAGCCATGATTTCCATGAAAATGGCTAAATCATTCAGTATATCTGCAAATAATCTGAAAATTAATTACTTTTAAGTAAGAAAAGTTGGTAAAAATATCTCTCAACCTTTTTTAAAATTATTTTTCATTGTTTACATATTATACAGAATGTTAAATTACGCTGTGCTATTTAAATTTTCATACCTCCATCTTTTCGCATCACAATCCAAACTGGTCCTAGATTGAAAAAGGTGACATAATAATTAGCATGATTTAGAACATAATCACACATAACTATGTCTTTAGTACATATATCTAACATGAATTATACACACTTCATGTTCATATACGTTATCAAAAATAAAGAATCAAATAATTTCCATGAATCATGTTTATCTCAGATATCATGTCAGTGTCTTACCCTTGTATCCAAGCAAACATTATTCTTCCAAGCATACCAGTCCCATCTACCCAGAAAAAAAATACGAAGCACATTTATTGGTTTTGTAAAGTTTATCATCTCACTGATTTCAAATAATGTGAAAATAATTAAATTTCAGTTTTCTATTGATCACTGGAGCTAGGTTTGCCTTTAAGGATCCAGGTAATTGTTGCTGCCATGACTGTAGCACTCTCGTCTCCGACACCGACCCCCTTCAGCATGGCCTGGGCAGCTAGAGCACCTGTTATACTGCTGGCAAAGGCCTACAAAAAATAACACAAAATTGATTAGAATCCGTTTTCCCGTGAGAACAGCATAGAAAATTTTAAAGCGCCATTTCTTTTTTTTACCAAAACATTACTTTTACAAGGTTGTCTCTCGTAAGCCATCAGGCTGAGGAATTTCAAAGCCCATATTGACATTATTCCAAGGTTGTTCTGGTTTTCCCCCTCAACCCCTTGTTAGGGAAGGAACTCCAGACCCCTTCTATTTTATTTTAATGTTAAATGATATTTATGTTCTAAGGGACGACCATGTGTATACATTATATATTTTATGTTGTGGATTGGGTAGTACCCACCTGAATGGTGTCCCATACTTGATACTGGAGGTAATCAGAACTGACACTCTCTGGGTAACCCTGGGGCAGAAACACAACCTGAAAAACAGATTTTGTAAACTCTATTTATTTAATAAAAAATAATTTATTCTTGAAATAAAATCTCACATGATCTTGCATAAATGCTTTGGAAAAATTTGATCATTTGCCTTATATTGGATATATAATGATTTATTTTGGAAATAATATCTTAAGGAAGCCTTAAAAAAAATAAAAATGTTTTGATTTTAAAAAAAATCAATTTGTATATATCACTAAATATGAAGAGGTTTATATATTTTTTTTCCAAAAATATCACCTGTCTTATTTCCCAAGAAAATGTCCGAAGACTAAAAATAAATTTTTGTGAACAGAAAATTATTGGGGAAATTTATGAAATTAATGCATTCAATTGTACTTAATCTTGATTTAATAAATGGTAAGAATACTTGAATCAAATTTCAAATTACAACATTAAATTGTATGATCCCGTTTATTCCGTTGTGGAGCTATACCATGAAAAACTGTGTAAGGGAGGTCCATTTTGGTGAGAGATCGACTGCCAGCAATCTGTCTTTTTGTGTCTTGACATATTTTTTGCAGACCGCAGATGAGCCGTAAATTTCTTTACAAACCATACTTAACTGCCCTACTACGCGTAAAATTATCAGATTACATGCATTCAGTATTTTCTTAGTCTTTTCAGTTTGTTGTGGTTTCGCCACGTTATTTCCGTCATTTGATAAGTCGTATCTAAATTATTCGGAGTAGGAACATTCAACAGCCAACGATCAAATTTTTCATCAATATTAAAGAAAACATCGGAACTCTGCATACTATTGCAGATTTCCTTCCAAATTAAATCAAATTTTTAAAATACAATACATCCATAATATAACTTTTTAAAAAAATCGAGTAAATATGTGCCTCATTGACCATGATTGATAATTGGTATGTCGTCTGCATTTGTTGACATTTTGATGTGACAGGAAAAATAACATTCCAACAGCGGAATTATGAGTGTATGTATATTGTGGTGTGTATCAAAATAATATAAACCCCAAGGCCAATTACCAGCCCCCTTGCATGTTATCCTCGGTACCTGTGTAACATGAATTGAAAGGGAAAATGAAAGGCTATGGCCCGGGGCAGTATGGCTCATGCTGCACTAGTCAGGTGCTCTACCAGCTGATCTACCCAGGCCGATATCTACAGCCCAAACCATTATGATCACACCTTTATCATTTCCTACTTTCAATAATGGCTAAATACAGTGTATGAACTATAAAGGCCTACAAGCTAGGGACATCTTCAGCAAGCAGGGAACACGAGTAAACCTTTTGCAGTTTAACCTCTAACAAACATTTGATAGGCTTATTATACGGACGTTCTGCTTCTATAGACTAATGGAGAAGCATCAATTACAGGAGGTTGGTATCGTTTTTGAAAAGGGGAAGCCAGAGAAAATAAAATCTTAGCAGAAAAACTTTGTGGGGAGGGGGTGTAAGGTTCCAACCACATTTCATTTAGTAGTGTGACCGGTCAACAGGGGATGCTTACTCCTCCTAGGCACCTAACCCCACCAGTGGAATTTCTAGGGGTATGGTCCGTGTTTAATACCCTTTTCCCAGATAAATTTGTGTTGTTTATACTTTATAGTTTTTACATCGACCACTGATAGTTATCTTCACCTTTTTACACTTACTAGTATGTAAGCAAATTTTATTTTATCACGTTAAACTGATTTGACTCTATACTGTAACAGAAAA
Organism: Saccostrea glomerata; assembly: GCA_003671525.1. NCBI lineage: Eukaryota > Metazoa > Mollusca > Bivalvia > Ostreida > Ostreidae > Saccostrea > Saccostrea glomerata. Next base: position 747,446 of record PRKT01000089.1, on the reverse strand, counting down.
TTGGGATGAAGCACCTTTCAATGCATATTTTTAATATTACAAATTTATGTTTGGAAAATTCCACCCCCTCCCAACTACCAACCGGAATCAGCTGGGGGTATTCATCAGTCGATTGTTTTCACAGGGACTTGAGACAATCTTAGCAAAACCGGGTTTATAATATAATACTCTCCTTTTATTCTATGAACCCCTGATTTCAAGTTCATGTGATTGTATTGACGTATTGTAAATGGTTATTTCCATTCCTGTGTCACGATAAATTAAGCTAGTGAGCTTGAAATAGAAGATACCACAGATTCTGATGCATCTGTTTTATATTTATTTTACATGAAAAAAGACGTTAATGGTAATCTAAGAAACCAAGCTTTGTGATAAAAACAATGACTTTAACTTTTCAATCGTCAACTTCATTTTCTAACGCAGCAATATACCTTCATCACATGCATACGGGGTTTATATATCACAGTTGATTCCATACGCAAGAGCCTGTTTTATGTGGAATTTCTAAAACGAGGTAAATTATTGACAAACAAGTAGATGAAACAAGAATATCAGCATTCTCGTTTAATGTCATCATTTCGTAAGTTGTATGGTCGATACAATGACCTTATCAGCAAATACAATTTTTCATTGACAGACGTTTTTCATACAAATTGTTTGACCATTACTGTCGACAGATTTTCCTCTGTTTTCCGATCATGACATGGGGCACACGACGGGTGTGATCGGTCGGCAAGGAATGCTTACTCCTCCATGACACTTGATTCCACCTTTGATGTTTTGGAGGTCCTTGTTTGCTCTGCACCAATTTTGTATTATTTAATGGACTTTTGAGCTTGAATACTTTTGTATTGTTATATACTGTTATATCTCCATATATTTCATTGATATAAAACAAACAGATCTAAGAAAGTAAGCAGATGCTGATCTTAGAAAATAAGCAGTTGACACTGCAATAACTGCTTTTATGAAAGAGAATCAACGTCGAGATTAACCAATACTGCAATTATCTGTTCTTTTTAGATTATAAGGTTAGATCGAAAACCTTTGTTTCAAAGTTGCACTGAAAGAGACTTTGTAATAGGTAATTCTTTTCTCTGTCATTTAGAAACATGGATGTAAGTGACCATTCAAAAGCCAGAGATGACCATCAAAAACAGGATGAAAATAAATCATCCTTGGGAAATGTTGATTTACTTAAGTTTTCTTCCTCTTTTGACAAATGGTACAGCTCCACTCTATCTTTGCTGAAGACAAACACAGACCTTACAAACGAACTGGATCTTCAGAAGACAGCCAACAGGAATCTGAACGAGAAGATTAAGAGTCTGACGACCGAAAACCAGAAAATGCAGGACTCACTGAATGGTCTGTACTGTAAAATGTACGTGTATTGTGACTTAGAGGAAGAAACCGTAGATCTGAGGGAGAAAATCAAAACAAAAGACGAGGAGAACTCAGGTATCCTAGAGGAGATGAGACAATTAAAGGAAACTTATAACGAGAAAGAAAAGTCATTGCACCAGGATTACAAAAATCAGTTGGAAGCTTTACGAAAGGAATTGTCCGAGACACTAGAAAATACCACCAAACATTATGAGGAAATGATTCAAAAGAAATTCCTAGAGCTGGAAGACCTGGATAAAGTTTTGAAGAAACGAGAGGCGGATCATAATGCGGAAGTGACGCGTCTGACAATGGAATGGGAAGATAAAATATCAAATCTTAAACAACGTCTCCAACAGCAACAGACAAAACCAAGCTGTACAAACAATCAGGAGATCTTCCGAATGAAGTTCCTTAACCTAAAACAGGAGTACGATGGCGAGATGAGACGACTGCAGCAGATCATACAGGCGTTAGAGGAAAGACTTCGAACACGCCCCGACAATACGGTGGCACAGATCGGGCGTCCCAGTTTAAAGAAAAGGAAGCTATAACTCTGGTTGATTTTCCTGTTATAAGTGAAGAACTTTGAAACAAACTCTGCATTGTTTACAGTTTTATTATAAAAAGAACTTAACATGTGATGTACAAGAACACAACAATATGAAATAACAATCAATAAGATGAACGAAAAAATATACAGATGACAAAAATAAAATAAACATTTATTAAATAATTATGTTTAATATCAACGATGAAATGAAAATAAATGTATTTCTTATTTTTGTCATTGGACTTAAAATTTTCCTTTGGTTTTAATAGGGAAAGTATCCTTACATCGCTTATTTTATTTGGCATACAATAAAGTTTTCTTTAAATTTTTGATAAACTTTTGACCCTGAAATATATAAACGACCTGCGGTAGATAAGCACTGGGAACAACTTTGAGTTGATATGGGATTAAATATTTCACCTTGTAGTGAAAGTCTTGAGACATATAATTTATTGTAAACGGCATTGCACATTTTGTCTGTCATCACACAGTTTGGTTCTTTCATTGAAATAGAGATTTGGAGGACATTCTTGAACGTACGGAATTCCATTAAAGCAGTTCATAAATTTGTTACAGGATTCAGGATGAGGGAAAAGCCCGTTAGGTTCCGGGCACGTCATCCTGGAGTAGCACGTGACTGCGTCCTTGTAGTTACAGGTGCGAATGAAGTTGTCAAACAACATATTGGAAGGACATCGCTCTCTCCTGGCAACACTGAGGTCGCACTTGTAGTAGTAGGCACAATTGTAAGGATCCTGGAAAATCTCACTCATAGAGGGTCAGATGATAGGGGGATTTGGACTCGGCTTCCAAAACTCTGTAAGACATCACACATCTCTCAGTTATCAATTGGATACAACTATACCCATTTTCACATGAAATTATACTTTAAATTGTTTTAGTATATAGTATTTACTTACTAGGAAAACAGTTGATGGAAGATGCATTTATCATTGGATCCATATCTGAAAGGTTAAGGGTATCTGAATTAGTAAATAATCCATACAGGATTTCATCATTCGGAAGAGTTAATTCCTTTTTTATATTTTAATTAAAGCACGTGACCACTTACGTGTACAGATGCTGCTTCCAAGGTATGGAAGCACACTGGGCAGACCTTCCTGGAAATTTCCCATGCTAAAAAGCTTGCATTCGTCTGTGGCTAGTCTAGCGAACTCTGGACCAATCGGACTCCTTCCTACGGCGTACATAGTGACACCATCCATTCGAAGATCATCAGCAACCCTGATCACATCATCGAAAGCTTCAATAGGCTGTGCACCCCACGTAAAAATAACTCCAATTTTCATTACACCAGGGCGAGGTCGTTCCATAGGGTAACCACTGGGGTTTTGAAACATGGCACGCATTAAAGTCAAAGCTTTGGCAACATTTGGTGGAGAGCCGATAACGTTCATGTAGTTTTCCCTCTGAGTGAGAAGAGTGGCTCTCGTATTTGTCTGAGCCTGGTCTTTGAAAGGCTGAGGATGACTCACAATTGTAGGTTCATTTCCGTACAACACGAAACCAATGTTAACGTTATTCTCATCCAACACAAAATAGTCCACAAGCATGTGTAAAAATGTTTCAAAAGGGAAAAATTCTTCTCCAGGAATATTCACTGAGCCTGGAACTGCTATTATAATATCAGCTTTCCCCCTACAATCTGCATTCACTAAAAAGGAAAAATAATTATGAATAAAATTTTTTGGCAAATTGAATATTTTTTTGCATTTGATAAGCACCAACCTCAATTTCTCATCACACTTCTCTATATTCACCTTGTGTGTATAACAGGGGAAGTGCAATCAGAGTAAATACCAAAGAAAACGACATCTTCTCCCCTGAAAGTAGAGATAACAAATGCATATAGTGTCACACTCCGGCTATATAAATCAATTAGGGACTGCTAAAAAACTGTATTTTAAAATAATTGCGGACATGTGTTGTAAATCTAAATATAGGAAATATTGTTAGAACACAATCTTGGGTAACGGCCTAGTTAAGCCATAAAACGCTCATGAACGTGTCCAGTCTGCCAGTAAGCGGGAGTAAGCACACGCTCTTTCTGGCGGAAAATAGTCGGTAAACACGAGGCCCGTGTATTTTATCGGTGATCGCGGACTGTGCAGACACATTTGCACATAAATATATTATAAAGTTGTTGGCAAAATGCTATGCCCCAGTTTAATAAATGCAGAATTATGCATTATGAAGGAAACTGCAAACAATGGGTAACCTTGGTGCATTCCTCTATTGATATGAAAATCAACGACTACACCACTTTTGAATTTATATTATAGCAATAATTATTCACTGATTAAGGGACAATCATTTAACCTGATTGAATCTAAGGTAATAAATCAAATGCAGTGCTTGATTGTCCGATAGAGTGACATGGACTTAATATTAAATTGCCCTCAGTTTATGTACATGTATAATGACTACGAGGTATAAATTATATAGTGGCGTGATTTCATTATATATGTATCTAGAATAAAATACCTTTAATCTACTGGTAACAATATATGCATTATTTCTACCAACAGAATTTTTATACTTAAGAAGCTAAAACAGACAAGTAGAAATAACCATAAACAACAATGTACGACTTTATTCTTTGTATAAAACAGTCGATCATTATCGTGCCACTAAGTGTATAAGTATAGAAAAAACTAATGAAGGTTTTAGCGATATTTTTAGGATTTTTTGAGAGATAAAATAGCTGTGATTTAGTGCTAAATGTCTAGAAGGTTCTTTTCATGTCGCCTCCGCAGAGTGGGAGGATTAACCGAGCATGATAAACTCTTACCGAAAATCACGAAATGCCAACCAAGTCTGTGAGAAAATACATTTTATCAAGGACGAAATATATAAGTTTACCAGAAGCAAAGTATAAATGGACAAGTTCATGGTCTCGATTTAATTGCTTAACTAAGCCCTATAATATATGCAACATTGAAAGATAATTTATTCAGACCAGTTATGCGCGGGTAATGGGTTAGGGTTGCCCCCTTTTTCTGAGAATAGTCTTCTGCTCAGAAAGATCTCATTTCGATATTGTTCATGCAGCTTAACCCCCCTTTCTATTTTTCTATCTATTTCTGATTAGGGACCTTTCCTTTGAAAGGCTAACATTGTGATGATTTCTTCTTTTGTTTTTTCATTTTCAACATTCTCATTTCCTATATATCCCTTTAAGACTTTTAAAAAATTATTCAAAGAAGGTGCATATTGCATATAACTATATTATATGCATAGTAAAGAGTGGGATCTATAGAATATTAGGTATAACAGACATCTGTCAGACATAAACTGCTGTTGAAGATCTAGAATCATGAAAATTAAAGAATTCAGTTCATGATCATTTATATTTTTTTTATCAAACCCTATGGCCATCGTTGCATAACATATGGCATAAGCACCACCTGGTTTTGCGCAGTTTGCGTGCATAAATCTGCACATTTCCCTTCTAACCAAATGTTAATATATTCATCATTTCAAACTGTTTAAACACTTTTTAAAAGGAAACTACTTATTATATGTATATGTTTTGACTTTTTTTTTACAGACACGTTATCGGGGGAAAGGGATCTTCCAACTTTGTTTATTGAAAACCTACTGCATCTGCCTCTCGAAGAAATCACCACCGCACACCCCGCCCCGAATTATTTTCTTATTATTATTGAGACTTGTTTGTGATTTTTAGATGAGTTTTCATTTATTTATATTTTTTTGGTATACCCCCTTTCAAAAACGAAACTACGCGCCTGCTTTACACTGGTATCTTATTACTTGGATGAATGAACTAGAGAATCGAGAAAATTGATCAAGGGGGCAGTCTATAAAAATAAGAAATTTGAAAAACATAATTTTATGATCATTTTAGATATTCACTTTTGTATGACAATTAGAATATTTAAAAACAAGATGTGTTTGTGAAACACTATGCGCCCAGCGGCAACAAATTTCGAAAAAGCTATTTTTAGCATATAGATTACAGTCAAGGTCACTAGGTCATTGACCTTGGTATCGTTTAAAAGCACTTAATCAGTGAAGTATCCATATCAAATATAAAGTCTCTACCTCCAATGGTTTAAAAGATATAACGAAAGTTCAAAAAATCTATTTTTAGCATATAGGTCACAGTTAAGGTCACAAGATCATTGTCCTTGGTGTCAGTTGAAAGTGTTTAATTAGTAGAGTATGCATTACAAATATGAAGTCTCTATCTCTCATGGTTCAAAAGTTATGGCGAAAGTTCGAAAAAGCTATTTTTAGCATAAAGGTCACAGTCAAGGTCAAAAGGTCATTGACCTTGGTGTCAGTTGAAACAACTTAATTAGTGGAGTATGCATATTACATATGAAATCTTTATCTCTCATGATTCAAAAGTTATGGCGAAGGTTAAAGTTGACAACAGACAGACAAACAGATAAACAGACAAACAGGACAAAAACAATATGCGCCCCGAAAAAAATTCGGGCGCATAAAAAAACCCTCGCATTAAAATCCATCTGACTCCTTTTTCCATTCATATTTTTGTAGTGTAATATTTTTAATTTATGTGCCATTCCCTACCATGGTTTAACTGTTTAAGAAAAGTCTGACTTATTTAAGACCGCGGAACATTAACTGAGAAAGATCTCATTTCGATATTGTTCATGCAGCTTAACCCCCCTTTCTATTTTTCTATCTATTTCTGATTAGGGGCCTTTCCTTTGAAAGATTGTGATGATTTCTTCTTTTGTTTTTTCATTTTCAACATTCTCATTTCCTATATATCCCTTCAAGACTTTTAAAAAATTATTCAAAGGAGGTGCATATTGCATATAACTATATTATATGCATAGTAAAGAGTGGGATCTATAGAATATTAGGTATAACAGACATCTGTCAGACATAAACTGCTGTTGAAGATCTAGAATCATGAAAATTAAAGAATTCAGTTCATGATCATTTATATTTTTTTTATCAAACCCTATGGCCATCGTTGCATAACATATGGCATAAGCACCACCTGGTTTTGCGCAGTTTGCGTGCATAAATCTGCACATTTCCCTTCTAACCAAATGTTAATATATTCATCATTTCAAACTGTTTAAACACTTTTAAAAAGGAAACTATACTTATTATATGTATATGTTTTGACTTTTTTTTTTACAGACACGTTATCGGGGGAAAGGGATCTTCCAACTTTGTTTATTGAAAATCTGCCTCTCGAAGAAATCACCACCGCACACCCCGCCCCGAATTATTTTTTTATTATTATTGAGACTTGTTTGTGATTTTTAGATGAGTTTTCATTTATTTATATTTTTTTGGTATACCCCCTTTCAAAAACGAAACTACGCGCCTGCTTTACACTGGTATCTTATTACTTGGATGAGTGAACTAGAGAATCGAGAAAATTGATCAAGGGGGCAGCCTATAAAAATAAGAAATTTGAAAAACAAAATTTTTGTGATCATTTTGGATATTCACTTTTGTATGACAATTAGAATATTTAAAAACAAGATGTGTTTGTGAAACACTATGCGCCCAGCGGCAACAAATTTCGAAAAAGCTATTTTTAGCATATAGATTACAGTCAAGGTCACTAGGTCATTGACCTTGGTATCGTTTGAAAGCACTTAATCAGTGAAGTATCCATATCAAATATAAAGTCTCTACCTCCAATGGTTTAAAAGATATAGCGAAAGTTCAAAAAATCTATTTTTAGCATATAGGTCACAGTTAAGGTCACAAGATCATTGTCCTTGGTGTCAGTTGAAAGTGTTTAATTAGTGGAGTATGCATTACAAATATGAAGTCTCTATCTCTCATGGTTCAAAAGTTATGGCGAAAGTTCGAAAAAGCTATTTTTAGCGTAAAGGTCACAGTCAAGGTCAAAAGGTCATTGACCTTGGTGTCAGTTGAAACAACTTAATTAGTGGAGTAGGCATAATAAATATGAAATCTTTATCTCTCATGATTCAAAAGTTATGGCGAAGGTTAAAGTGGACAACAGACAGACAAACAGATAAACAGACAAACAGGACAAAAACAATATGCGCCCCGAAAAAAATTCGGGCGCATAAAAAAACCCTCGCATTAAAATCCATCTGACTCCTTTTTCCATTCATATTTTTGTAGTATGATATTTTTAATTTATGTGCCATTCCCTACCATGGTTTAACTGTTTAAGAAAAGTCTGACTTATTTAAGACCGCGGAACATTAACTGGCAAGATTGGAAATATGCAGCTTACGTCATTTCTATCTTTTACAATCAAAACATTCAATGATAGACAATGAAATGGGCGGGTACAATTCGACGTGTGGACAACATGGGATTGAAATTCGAGTTTGAAATTCATTTTCAATCCACCTGAGCTGTTTTCAAAAGCAAAGTGTGAATGTATGATCCAAAAGACAAATATTTCAATTCCCAAATACATGTTGGTTGAAATTTATACTGATATGAGTTTATTAGCCTATAAAATAATCTTAGGACACTGGTAAAAGTCATAGAAGACATTTTTTTTCAGGAGACGGCCATTTGATTCTAGAAGAGGGGTGGAGGTGGGGGATAAAAAATTTGTCGAGTCAGATCATGCTTTGTATATACCAATTAATTTTTAGGATGACAAGAGCTATTTTAGTTTTGTCTTCAATGAAAAATGTTTGACAGCTTTCTTATTTATTTCCAAGATCATTAAGCCCCCCCCCTCCCCCAAGGCACACATACATAAATTATACCAAACAGAAATTAAATATTTGTCCTTTCATATATTATTTTAAAACGGGGGACAGAAAATTCTGATTTATATACTGTATTATTTTCAAACTATACCAATATTGGAATAATTTGTCTTCTGGATCAATCAATAATAATGTGCCTTCCGTTCTAGCTTAGCTGAGGTGGGTTGAAAATGAATTTCAAACTCGAATTTCAATCCAATGCTTTCTCCGCGTCCGCGTCGAATTTCATTGTCTATCATTGAATGTTTTGATTGTAACAGATAGAAATGACATAAGCTGCATATTTCCAAATTATCTCAGAGTTTAAAAAATTGTATGTGTCGGTCATTATCTTTTTTTGAATTATCAGAAATTATCAAAAAAATCAGAAATTACAGTAAAACACGCTTTTAACGAAGTCCCAAAGGACGGACGATTCCTGGTTCGTTATAAACGTAATTCGTTATATCCGATTTGTACGTTTAGTGTATAGTATATCTAAAAGCCATTGGGAATGAAAAAACTTCACTGAAAGCGATTATCATTATGTATATTCACCATAAGCATGTTATACTGAACATCAAATAAGTTCTACATAATTCGTTGATTAGCCTATAAAGAAAAATCTTTAAATGGTTTTAAAATTTATTTTTTTTCTTATTTATATGTTTTTGGAGGTAAAATTAATTAATTTGCTTGCAGGGACAATTTTATTTTTAAAAATATTTTTTCTGATTAATTCTCACCTGTATGCAGTGTGTACTATCCCCTGTAGAGTCTTGCAATACAGTGATCAGGCTTCTGTCCAGCGTTAAATCCGGATCACACGCCGTGACAATCAACACTGCGCTTTTGTGACGTTTATAGGAAAACTCTTCATGGCAAAACACATATCCTTGATGTACTCGATGATAGATAGCAGGCATATCAGTACTGCTATATCATACAGAAAAAAATATAGAGAATGATATATCGTTTTGTCACATATTTATTGCTAAAATTAACGAAAATTATTAATTTTAACAATTTTTGTGTAAAGCCTTCTATTTCTAATCATCACTCTATTACAAGTAGACTACATATACCTTCATTTAATTCTGAAGTCAGATCTTGGTTATATTGATATTATTTTTTGCAATTTTTTAAGAAAAGGGGTTTCATAATATAAATGTAGTTGACTTAATCTCTGTCAATGTTAATTATGTAAAGACGATCAGATCTGCAGACATGTTTTTCTTGATTGAATGTAATGTCACACAACTCAATGATGTCATTTCAAATTCAAATATCTTTATCATTTCCAAGAAGGCAAATTCAACATTGACAAATCCATAGCGCATATGTAAAAAAAAATCCAATATAAATCAGTATTGATGGTCCATAAATGCCAATTATATCCCACTGACTCAGACCCAAAGTCCGCCAAAATGACTGCATGGGTCTGATCTTCTGGACACTTATCGTGGTATACAGATCATAGACACCATAAAGCTAAGTAGGTCTAAGGAAGGCTCTGAATTTTGTGTATCAAAGTCTTTCAGATTATTTTGATCAAACCTGATAACCCCCTAAGAGATCTCAAATGGAAAATAACAAGAAAAACTATATATTGTCATAAAACAAAAGCTGACCTATTAAGAGTTTGACTGAACTCTCCATTATACCTAGGTACCCAGAGTATTCTATAATTAATGAATCTACTAATTAATAAAATAAAACTTAATATTATCTGGTTTTCAGATAATCCGCATGAACCATTTTAAAAAAGGAGAATGGCTGAAATTATTTATTATAAAAACATAACAATACATTGTATTTTAGGGACCCGAACACACTATATATAATAATAAAATACTTCAATTATTCAACAACCTCCATTAATTTGAGGCTAATGCTAACCACTAAGCCACACAACTTTAAAAAAGGCGCAAACAACAAACATATAGGAAATTGTGTTGAACGAAATGCGAGAAAATGGCCATTTTTGTCCTCCTTGATGTTTGTATGCTATATATCGGTATTTCGTGGATAAATAATTTCAATTTTGTGAGAGTGTTGCAATGTGTAGTTATTTCACACGACGCTTTTCTACGGATCCCAATTTATCTTTACAAGATTTTTTTTTCTTTTGAGGAAAATAAAACTTGAGCCAATTTGGGCCGAAAAAAAAACTATATTTGGGGCCATGGTGTTTGGTGTTTATATGTCCCGATACTCAAGAGCACGCTCTGAGTACGATATTGTTTATAAACCGAGGCAGGCTAATGACATATGAATTGATGTTACAGGGATTTCAACAACTTCGTCAGAAGTCGGCAGTTTGAAATTCTATACTATAAAAAATACACTCTTCAAATATCCTCATTCATAAACTTTTCAAATAACTTACGGAATAGTAAGGTTGCATTTTATTAAAAATACTCGTAACAAAGAAACGAACTTAAAAATACAATGCAGGAATTAATAAAGTCCTGCCTTTGGGACTGAATGACAGAGGTGAGATATTTTCAGCCTTGTTATATGTAAAAAGATTCAGGTTATTGCATTTTCCATGAAATTCATCATAAATTATGCATTCGGTATTGCAATGTAGCGCAATTTCTGATTGTCAAAATCATCAACTCAAGTACAAGACGCCATATTTCAATCACAGAATGACGGCTTATAAAATTTCTGTGAGAGGGCGTCCGGCAGTTTACGACACTCACCATGTCATGCAAAAATTTACTAGGACAAAAACTTGTGTTTACATACAGAAGTAAACACAAATAATTCTAGCGAGTAAAGGCAGATGTACAAACCATCAAATAATGTTGATTAAAAATTAATAACATTCCATATAAAACAGCACTTTTAACATTCTTGAACTTTAATATCAGACCTGCACATTTTTGCTTTTTAAAAGCAATAGTATTTTCAAAATATACGGTATGCATAAAATGTTATATTTTTCTAACTGCAGAACTCTAGCTCTATGAATGATCGAGAAAATTCGGACAGACAAACCAGGAGGTTTAATGAATTTACCCAACCAGAGAGTTACAGTTCAGCAGCTAGAATTTTTAAGATAAATTCACTCCACTGTTCGACGAACCATGCATTGGAATTGTTCATTGTTTGTCCGTTTATCTGTTTGTAAGCCTAAGGTATGATGCATCTTTTTTTTTGATTCCTATGATCAGTTCAATTTGATATATTTCTAATTGAAAAAATAACCAATTGTATGCAATTAAGTTCTGACATATTATAACGGTTTTGCAAACTTTTAGGTTCAAAATTTCAAAATGAAGCGAAGGCCCACTCATATGGGAAAAAAAAGTTGTTTTAGTATTAGACTGATTCTTTTTGTCCTATTCAGTGTGTGAATGCTATTTCATAGATGACTAATTTCATTCTGTGAGATTTTTTGTAAATTTGTTGAGATTTTACACAAAGTTTACTTATAAGTTTAATGTTAGATAAATTATCAAAGAAAATTTTGACATTATTGCGATTTCATTTTTCATGTTTGTCGCACTACATGTACTTTTCCCGCCATGTTCACCCATCTTCTTTTTGGCTCAAGCTCTTGTAAAAGCCATGCAAGCTGTTTTGCTGGTTCCCAACGAAAGTTCTTATCACAAATACATGTGAAATATGAATAAAATTATAGTTTTAATCTTCATAAGTTAAGGACAGGGTTATATTCACTTTTTGTGGACAAGGACACATGCGGACGAACGGGCAGAGCAATAGCTACTATATATATTCAATATTCCGGAATCTTCGAATTATGGCCATAAAATGTGCTTGATCTATCCAAAAGAGCTTTAACCTCACCAGGGGTCTCTGGTTTAACAGTATAATATTACGAGTTTAATCATAATAAATACTCTTAACTTGATGATCTCATAAAACAATAGTGTTGGGTTTCTATAATTCCCTTTTTAATTTGCTCGCTGCATGAGTCAATAAAATGTCTTTCTCCAACAGTAATTATGTAATTCTATGGCTTTTAAACACAAATTCTGCTTGTTGAAATCAATGACCTACTATAAAAATAAGCTCAAAACGCGGTCTTTTTCCAATAATCAATTTGTTGCAGAAGAATTAAGTCCCAGGGCTAGAAATCGTCGATGTAGTTTAACACCACGATTCTACATGACAGTCTTCCGAGTACCATTAATCCATAGAGACCTAAAGGTCTGTGAAACTTTCCAATGTATTGGCGACCTTTTTGGAGTAAAGCTCAGACTTCTTTTAAAAGTACAAGCTGAAAATTGTTGAAGATAGTCATAGCCTACGTACAGTTTCTGTCTGTATCAGTTGCATTAGGTTAGTCGAGGGTAACCATGCCCTCTTAGAATTCTTTGAGAGCAGCCTTGTGAGAGTAAGTTGGAGAAGTGAAATGCCTATTGTAAAGATAGCAGACGATGCTGGGGACACGATGTCCCTTCTTGAGGTCAACGGGCGATACTTCCCCGTATTGAGGACCCCTCACGACCTAGAGGAAGAACTCCGTAATATGACGTCATGGAAAGCTAGGAGTGATGACGTTCTCATCTGTGCTTACCCAAAGTCAGGTAAAACATAACAGGTTTTTAGTAGTATATTTTTGAATAGAATGTAGAAATTAGTGTTGTAAAGTAAACGCAGCAGTTCTATACTAGTAAAGCTTGCGATTATTTCAGTAATCACCTTTAGAATTAAAGTGATAGTACTTAATCGAACTAATAATCAGTATGACTTGCATCTGGCTCCGGGGCCGTAAAACTGAGACAAGCTCACTTTTGATCTCAGGTTCACTTTTACCAAAGGAATTAACAGCTTACCCAAAGTCAGGTAAAACATAACAGTTTTTTAGAAGTACTAGTATATTTTTGAATAGAATGTAGAAATTAGTGTTGTAAAGTAAACGCAGCAGTTCTATACTAGTAAAGCTTGCGATTATTTCAGTAATCACCTTTAGAATTAAAGTGATAGTAATCGAACTAATAATCAGTATGACTTGCATCTGGCTCCGGGGCCGTAAAACTGAGACGAGCTCACTTTTGATCTCAGGTTCACTTTTACCAAAGGAATTAATAGCACAAAGTGAGACTGAGTTAAAAAGTGAGCTCATCTAAGTTTTATGGCCCCGGAGCCAGCTGGGTGATTTTTGTATCTCAATTGGCCCCTTAAAATGAATATCTTAATTTTACTTTATATATAGCTTTAAATTGTACAGCTATATATGCGACCTTAATTGGTCATTTTCATTTTGATCTAAATGCCGTTATTTTAGAAATATGACATCATAAAAATCACGTTTTCCCGCCATTTTAGCATATTTTGTATAAAACTGCTTATTTTCAAGCAGTTTTTCTTCCTGAAAATATAGAGCGCAGCCTAGAACAAGCTTTATATTTTTACCAAAGATGTTTCTATCCAATACTAATTAGTGACAGAAAAATTATGTATGTTCTACACTGCGCTCTATGTTTCCCATAAGAAAAAAACATCAAGAAAAAGGCATATTTTTGTCTATTTTGTTAAGATAGCAAAAATAGCATTATTTCTCATGTCATTTACAACTAGTGAGTGCATATAGAAAAAAATATTGGAAATATTTCTAATATAATCTCTTCTACAAAATAAATATCAATTAAACATATCTGAATGTCATTCTACAATGTTGATTTTTAGGGGGCCAAAATTGGACCTTATCATATACGCTCCTTTATCCTAGATCTTAATTAAAAAAAATTAATGTATTTTTAAAAAATGCTTTAGAAATGTTAGACTCGTAGCTTAGATTACAATCCAAACATGTATGTTAGACGTTGCTCGACAGACCACAAGAAAAACCAGTGCAATGCGGAAATGGCAGACCGCAATAAAAAACAGAAAAAAACAAAACGTAATCAACACAGGTTGAGTAACCACATTTATAATCCCCGGTGACTTTTTGACCGTTACCAGTCTGATAAATAATATGATAACAAACGTTTTAATTGTACAATATGTCGTGAATAACAGCCTGCAATCAATGTACATACCCCTTGTATTAAGATAATGGTATTCCTTGATTTTTTAAAATATCTTTAAACTGCTTTTCATTAAGACGTTAAAACTATATTTCCAGTTTCGTTTTACTGCCAAATACGTTTCAATATAAACATATAAGAATTTTTTGCATTTATATTTCAGTATATTTGTTTCGAATATTTTAGTTGGCTCCTGGGTCTTATTCTATATTTAAATTTGCAGGGACACATTGGATTTGGGAAATTGTAAAGATGTTACTGGACCAGAAAGCCGTTCGAATAGCATCAATGAAAGAATCCGCCATGTTGGAATGTAGTTCCGGTTTTGCATTGCAAAATATGCTATCGCCTAGAGTGCTGAACACGCATATGCTTTTTTCAGACATACCTAAAGACTTTGTTGACAAAAAATGTAAGATGATCTACGTGCTTCGTAATCCCAA
The DNA here is from genome assembly GCA_003671525.1 of Saccostrea glomerata. NCBI lineage: Eukaryota > Metazoa > Mollusca > Bivalvia > Ostreida > Ostreidae > Saccostrea > Saccostrea glomerata. Next base: position 732,337 of record PRKT01000089.1, on the reverse strand, counting down.
AGATGTGGCCGTTTCCTTTTATAATCATCACGTACGATTACTCGACTACGAGTATTCCGGAAGTTGGAGGTCATATCTGGGCCGATTCCTATACGGAAAAGGTGTGTATGTGTGTGTGGTTCACTGCATTGTCACGTTTTGTAATGAAATACTAGTCGGTTAACCTCTTCTGAGTGTAAACAAGCTATAAAATATAGAGGCCAGTTCTTAGATATTACAAAGGCACAATATAAAACAAATACAATATACCTACCGTAATAATAACCAGTAGGTCTCTGAAACCAATGAAAATGCATGTAATATGAGATGTAATCTGACGAGTCATTCATGTTTTTGTTGATCATCCCAAACCATGCGATTTCTCATCTCGATGGATATTTTTGAAACAAAATTGAACGAGTAATAAAACAATCCTTTGAGCTCATTTGGTTGATTTTGGAGTTATTGTTGTTTATAAACCTATTTGGTTGACTATTGATCTTAGTTTACCAATAATTATGTTTCCCATCCATTGACATCAAAATCTTCTGTTATTATGTTATATTCAGTTTATTGAAATCTTTTGATTGACTGAAGATCAACAATGATGTTTGGTTATACTGAATATGCCTCAATTTTGGGGTTATTTGGTTGATTTTTTGCTGAGCGCAGTTTGCTTTATGCGCCTTTATTCAGTTAAAAAATACATTGACCCTTGCTGACTTACAGACATGTATCTTTAGTTTTGAAAGAATACAGGGAATATTCTATGGGATAAAAAATATAAAGAAACTACTTTTTGTGCTCGTCTTATTTTTACCATCTTTTACATATTTATTCGACGTCCCTCGTATACTTGTAATGATTTTAAAGAGTGCTCGATGAGCTTTTCTACTTTCAGTTGATTACGGTTCCTGGTTCGACTACGTTCTTCACTGGGAAAAATCAATGAAGTCGTCTCCAGACCTCCCATTCCATACCATGACATACGAAAGTCTGCATCAGGTAAAACAACTCGGCTCAAGCAATGAACTTAAATGGGACTGGACACATATGTATCAGTCAAATGCGTCCCGAAATTCGTAGTTTTAATAATATCCAGATAAAATAAGTCAATAGTACTGAAAACGCTTTCATCACACTAGTATGCGTGTGAAACATATGGAGATAACAAACCGTATTCAAGATCAAAGGTTCATAAAACAATGCAAAAAAGGAGCAGAGCAAAAACGGACCTCCGAAACACCAGAGGTGCGATCAGGTGTCATGGAGGAGTGAGCATCCGCCGGGTTCTCCTTGTCATGTTCGGGAAATATCGGAAAAATCCGTCGTCAATTCAGTGTATAAATAATTGACTAACAATAAGTATGGTGAACGTCAATCAGCATTTGACCAAATAATAAATTGTATTTGCTGGTCAATGTATCGACCATAGAACTTAAAATGATGACTTTAAAGTAGGGTTGGCAATTTGTAACGGGTTAATCGATTTATCGGTCGGAACGATGCTAATCGGTTAGAAAATCCGTAATCGGTTGGTCGGAAAAAATAAAATATACGTAAATTTGAGCGCAGTTTCCTTAAGATCCCTTCTGTTTATTTTAGGAAGGGAAGCGCTGCATAGATTTTTATTTAGTGTTTTACACACCTTACAATTAAAATTATTTAGAGGTAATTATAGCTCTCCAGATTGAGATCGCAGGGTTTTTAATCAATTCGTAAAGTGTTAATTACTGTTTTTATAACATCATGCCGTTACCCAGATAGTCCTGTGGGTTTTTTTTCATTATATTTAAAACATCACCGTTAAGCACTTTTAATTATAGCATGTCTATATTTTGCCGTTATCTATTAAATTTTATAAAGAATGTTATAAATTGTAAGTAAAGAGAGAGTTCAGACATAGACTAGTTCTGATTATGGTGAAAATGCTGAATTAACTTCTTTAACATCGGAAAATTATCCCTCTCTGATTTTCAAGCAAGATTCATGGTTTTCTTAATTTTTTCTTGTCTACTGAAATTGAAATAAAATATTCTTATGTACATAAAATTCCCCGATCAAAATAATAAACAGAATGTAACTTCTGATGTCCTTTTAGCCTTTTTGTGTATATGAAAAGAAAATGTCAAAATGTATATCTTGATACGACTAACCGGTAAATCGGTCGGACCGTGTTTTTGCGGTTAACCGATTAGCAATTCTGCAATCGATTGCCATCCCTACTTTAAACGTAACAGCTGATTCTTGTTTAATCAACTTGTTTGTCAATAATTTACCTCGTTTTAGAAATTCTTCATACGTAGAGCATGCTCTTGCGTATCGAGTCAACTGAGATATATAAACAACTCCGTATGCAGATGATGAAGGTATTACTATATTGCTGCATAGGTAAGGGAAGTTGACGATAGAAAAGTCATGATATTATACAAAGAAATTAAGAGAATTTAATTACTTACTTACTGCCCGTGGCGCTTTTGGTGTATAGGGCAGTACCGAGGGTTCTCGTCCTTGTCTGTCAAGGTACATTTTGGAGTGTACCCCCAGCTTCCACTGTCCTTCACCAATTGACGTCCTCTCTTTCGTTTCCCGCAGGTGTCCAGAAGAGAGCTGACTTTATGATGCTGGGTCCCTTCTACGTACATTGCCAAGCCAGTTGCAGCGTCTTCTGATGATAATTGCGGCCATGTCCTCTTGCAGGCACCTGTTGAGAAGGTCCTGATTTGAGATGGTGTTTGGTCAAATATTCTTAGGATCCTTCTTAGGGACTTTGTATGGAATGTCGACAGCCTGCCTACATCATTCTCTGTCATTATCCAACACTATGATCCATGCAAGAGGATAGGTAGAATGTAGCTCTTGTATAGGTTCAGTTTTGTTCTTATTGTGTACTGACTTGATCTCCAGACAGTTTGTAGGTGGTTGAATGCTGTTCTTGCTTTGGATTGTCTCTGTTTGATGTCAGTCTCTGCTCAACCATCTGTTTTTATTTTGCTACCCTGGTATGTAAAGATGTTGATGCATGGAAGGATTTTCCACTTTGGTTGCTTATGGGTTGTTTATATGTAGAGTCATGACCTCTGTCTTTTTGGTTCTGATCTTCGGTCCAATGCTTCCTGCATATTTGTGGAGCCTGCTGGTTTTGTTTTGAATGCACTGGTGGGAGTGAGAGAAAAAGGCTATATCATCAGCAAAGCCCAGGTCCTCTAGTGTCTTCTAGTGTTGTAAATGTACCCTATCTGATCCTCTCGGAATTACATTTGTTGTATTCTTCATGACCAAGTCAATGGCTATAATGAATAGTGTTGATGACATTACACAGCCATGACGTACTCATGTTTTAACGTCAAACTGATAATCCCAACTCTGCATCTGATATTGACATAATAAACTCTTGATGACATCTATTAGATGTTTGGGATGTCGTGGGACCACACTATTTTCCAGAGACTGTCTCTATGAATACTGTCGAAATATTTTTGCAAATCGATAAAATTAATATACCCGGTATATAATTGTCGTTGCCATTCTTTATACCGTTCAATGATGTTTCTTGGTGTAAATATTTGATCAATACGTCCTCGCATCGGACTAAACCCTGGTTGTTCTTTACGCAGTTTTACATCTACAAATGCAGATATTCTGATTGTGTTGATTTTAGCCATAATCTTGAGGTGGAAAGAAGTGTTATTCCTCGACAATCGTTGCAGTCATTCAGGTTGCCTTTCTTTGGTATTTTGATTATGGCCCCATTCATCTGGAATGGTATTGCTTTCCCAAATGCCATGGAAAATTGGCTGTAAAACTGTGGTCTTGAAGAAGAGGATATGTTTTAAACAATTCTGCATTTGGGTTGTCCAAGAACTTTTCCATGTTATTAGAGTTTGTATTGCAGAGACAATATCTTGACTTTGTGGTGGTTAAATACTTAGGTTTCGGTCAGCTGCTGGAACACTGATGTCAGGTTCATTAGCTGGAGGTGATCTGTTTAAGATTTCCTTAAAATGCTCTGTCCATCGTTCCTCCATCTCTTTCTCTGATGACAGCACTTTCCTCTTCTGTCCCTGACAGTTAGATTTGGAGATGGTCTATTCCTGCCACTCACTGCCTTTATCATTTTGTGAAGGTTTCCTTGATCTCCTTTGTCAGCTGCCTCTTCTGCTTTTGTTGCTAGGGGATATATGTGCTCTTTTGTCTGAGTGTTTTACGTCCTTCTCTATTTCCCTTTGATGTGTCTCTTTTAGACTCGCAGATTTGGTCTCATTCATTTTCATTTTTGGCATCTCTTCTTGAGCCAATAATATTTTATGATCTAGGTGTTATCTAGTCTTTCTTCCTCCGTTTTTGCCTATAAGCAATACATTTCTCACTTGTTTCAGTGTAGATGTTGTGACCCCCTCCCCCCCCCCC
>PRKT01000089.1:711963-727816 GCA_003671525.1 Saccostrea glomerata | reverse complement strand
ACACACACACACACTTTTCGTCGATTGATATTACATGTACCGGTATGTTGGTTACTGTTTCAAAAGTTTGTAATGTATCAAGCTCATTCCTAAGCATGATATTGATTTCATTTTGTATCTTGATGTCTTTAAGTTTATCCACATCTACTAGTAATTTCTTTCTTGCCATGCCCTTTATCTCTGTGCCCCTAAGCTTTAGTTTAATAGTTGCTGTTACCAGGTGGCGATCACTTTCAACATCGGCACTTCTCTTCATCCTCACATCCATTAATGATCGTCTCCATTTTCTATTTATCATGATTTAGTTAATTTGATTTTTGTCTCTCATGTTTGGAGAGTGCCAGGTTAACTTATTAATCTTTCGGTGGTGGAATACTGGTTATCCAATTGGTGACCAGTACAAAACTCTGCAAGTCTCTCTTCAATTTCATTCATGATCCCACAACCATTGCCCTGTTATATAGTTCATCATCTGCTCCGACATTGGCATGCATACCACCCATGATGATCTTAATATCATGATCTGTATGGTGTATTGTCTAGTTCTTTCTGAATTGTTCATAAAAAGCATTATTGTCCATTTCATGTGCATCGTTAGGTGCATAGCAATATTGCCATGTTGACTTGCTTTCCTCTACGTCGTACTGTTAACAATCTAGCTACTGCTGATTGGCTTCCATTCCATCAAAGACCCCTAAACCCCCTGTTTGAGAAATAATTGAAAACTCTTCATGATGTTGTCCATCCTCTTGACCAGATGACAGTAGTCTTGAACCTGTTGTGCGTATTTTTCCCTGAATCAGTCCGTCTGTTCTCACTGACTCCCATTACATGCAGGTTGTACTAGTATCTTCTTATCTCCGTTGTCACTTGTACAAATTTACTCTATCATTTGGGGAGAGCCAAAGCTTAAAACTTGACAGAAGACAAGAATAAACAGAATTTCTATTTGTGAATACGATCATTTTATTTGACAAATCTGTCATTTGCATGCCCGTATCAACGGTTTCAAAAATTGAAGGGGGGGGGGGGGCAACTTCCCGCCAGAAAATTGACGAGCAAAAAAAAAAAAGACCTCATTTACTGCCCAAAATCAGTTATATGCCAGTGCTCGACCTCACAAAATAAAAAAAGGGAGACAGCATCTAAGAGCAGTTTTGGTTTTTCTAGTTAAAATACATATACTCTATTGAAAGAGACCGCTTTATCCTTAACTTTTGTACAATCATGTTAATTCAATCTCGAACACGATTTGTTCAAATGGTACCTTTTTTCGGCCAGGGTCGAGTGAAAAATACATAAGTTACATATCAGGCAATAATTTTAGACATTTTTTGTGTGAAGGATTAACTTGAAATTCGTGGTAGCTGTAAACTCAGTCTAGCATTTGTAGCAATTTTCTTCATCTCTGAAAATATAAAAAACTTGGAGATACATCTTTAAATCTGGAAATTCTTTAAGTATCAAACTCTGGTTCTACAATATTGTTCTGTAATTGATCTTTTTAGTCCCCTGAACACGAGATCAGGAACTTGGCAGAATTTTTAGGAGTCAGCTGCAGCAACGACCTGTCACGTGATATTTCTGCCCAGTGTTCATTCTGGGTGATGAAAGAAGAAAAGGACCCTTTAGAGGATATAACAGAATGGAAAAACGGAGAGCCAGGAATGTATCGAAAAGGTAAGAAATGGAGGACATTATAAATAATAGAGGGTCAGGAATGTAAAGGAAATTGAGGACACTATACATAATTATAGAGAATCAGGAATGTTCTGATAAGCCCTGAGGTAGGGAATGTGGGAACTACACAGAGCCAGGAATGTACCAAGAAGGTAACAAATGGAGGAAAATTTACATAATAAAGAGCCAGGACTGTATCAAAAAGGTAACAAATGGAGGACAGTATACATGTACATAATAAAGAGCCGGGAATGTACCAAAAGGTGACGAATGGAGGAAAATTTACAAAATAAAGAGCCAGGAATGAACCAAATGGTAAGAAATGGAGGACAATATACATGTACATAATAAAGAGCCGGGAATGTACCAAGAATGTAACAAGTGGAAGACAAAATACATAATAAAGAGCCAGGAATGTACCAAAAAGGTAACAAATGGAGGACAATATACATAATAAAGAGCCAGGAATGTACCAAAAAGGTAACAAATGGAGGACAATATACATAAGAAAGAGCCAGGAATGTTTCAAAAAAGGTAACAAATGGAGGAAAATTTACATAATAAAGAGCCAGGAATGAACCAAAAGGTAAGAAATGGAGGACAATATATATGTACATAATAAAGAGCCAGAAATGAACCGAAAAGGTAAGAAATGGAGGACAATATACATGTACATAATAAAGAGCCAGGAATGTACCAAAAAGATCAGAAATGGAGGACAATATACATAATAAAGGGCCAGGAATGAACCAAAGAGATCTGAAATGGAGGAAAATTTAGATAATAAAGAGCCAGGAATGTACCGAAAAGGTCAGAAATGCAAGACCTTACAAATGAAGAGTAAGGTATGTACCGGAAAGGTAAGCATAGGGGACACTATTAATAATATAGAGTCAGGAATGTACCAAAAATGTAAGAAATGGAGGACAAATTTAAAATCATATAGAATGATAAGCCAGTAATTGTGGTGAAATCTGTCAGAGAAGGTAAATTAGTAGCTTACCTGGCTAGAAAAAATTGAAAAGAAATTTACAAGTTTATAGAGAAACAATAAAATTAATACCTTTGAGGTCCTTCCGAATTCATGGATAAAATTTCGAAGTATCATATTAAGTACAATTTTATTTTACATCCTTGTCCAGGAAAACATAAATTTGTCCACTTTTTCCAAAACGAAAGAAATACTAGTACTTACTCTCCAAAGTTAAAAAAAATTGTTGACTTCCTGAAATTTCAAGTACTGTTATGAAAATTGTTTAACTTCTCAGATTTATTGCATATTTATGTGAAAAGTATAAGATTACTTTGGGTTAAAACCAACTTAAAAAAACAAAATCGAAAAGTAAAAATAATTTCCATATTTGCATTTGCTTAATATACTTCATTTGTATTTCTCGGAGTCCCAGAATCGTCAATTATTAGACAGTGTTCCTTTTTTTCGTCAATTACATTACTGTACTTGGTACTGACAGAAATAGACCATACAATAAATTAGGAACCATTGAAAGTAAGGTTGACCTGCCCTTGACGTGCTTATCTGACATGCTGTCATAACGACCTTTTGGCAATGTATGGCGCCAAAACTAACGTTCATTTCGTGTTGTAGGCTGCGTGGGAGATTGGAGAAATTGGTTCACGGTAGCACAGGATGAGCTGTTCACAGCAGTGTATGAGCAAAAAATGGCGGAATCTAGTATCACACCAGTGTACACCCTAAACAAAGAACAGAGCTAGACCTGAGCACAGGATGAGTTGTTCAAAGCAGTATACCGGAAAAAAAATGGTGATTCTGGTATCATACCAGTCAACAAGCCCAAAGTGAATCACACACTTAAAGCAATGATATCTGGAGATATATTTTGATAAATATTTTTATTTCATCAAAAGCCATCTTTTTGCTGCATTACCTAACTTTTACATATTCACTAAAAAAAAATGTAGCCAAAAAATGCAAACGTGGGATTTTGATTGGATTGCAAAAGCTTCAAACAGTAGTAGAATATGTTCCTGTGTGATGTACTTGGTCAACAACTGAGACTCTGTGTACTTGTTTTAAAGTTTTGTCCGTCAGAATGGTATTTTCATTACAAATTCTTGGCAAAATTATGTTTTAAGGTGATGATATGACAATAATTTTGAATTGACACATGGATATAAACTTGAACATACTATTGGATACAAATACTTTGTGTACATGTAATTCATCTCTGATAATGTATACTTAAGACCCTCATTTTTCATTTGTGCATTTTTCTTCACATTTCTGATAATAAATAAACTGAACCAAATGATTTGTGTGTGACATTTATTATTTAAAATATACCCCCCTCCCTACAATGTTTTCAAAGGGATTACACTTTCTTCTTCTTTTTCTTACTGCCTGCTTTCTTCTGTTCCTCGATTGCCTCACGTTTTTCCTTCAATTTTCTTGTCTGAAATTAAAAAATAATGAAATTTTATATCTCTATTCCAAAAGAAGAAAAGCAATCTAATCTTAAAAATTTTACATTACTGAGTAATAGGACTGTCTGATCAGCGGAGACTGATCTTACCTCCTGGTTCTTCTTCTTCTTGGCGTACATGATTTTGTCGTACAGACGTTTCTTTTTCTTGGGGATCATCATTTCGGCCAGTCCTCTCTCCTCCATAGTTTGTCGCTGGAGTTTCTGTTCTACATTTACATTCTCGGGTGCACCTACCTCTACTGACATATTCAGCTTCTGTTGAAAAAATATTCTCTTATCAGTTAACAATTGTGCAGGTGCTAGCTTCTTACTAAAGAAAAAATTCCATTTTGTTTTACTTTTGAAAAATGTCTTGAATGACAAAAATAGAAACATAATTTATCTTGATGCTTCTTATGCTTTATAACAAGAAAAGTGTAAATTTTCATATATACACAGTTTTCATATTGTCTGCTTATACTATTTTGCTGCATATCAAATAGTTATACCATCAGACTGTAGTATTAACAAACAGAAATGTTGACATCACATTTACATTGTTACAATTAAGCATTTAAACTGACTAAAATGTTTTGCTTTTTTTTTTATAATACACCAAGGACCAACTATCAAGAATAATATTTCTCACCTTAGCATCATCAATTTCTGAAGACTCCTCAAGTTTTCTTTTATTCTTTCCTTGTTTCTTTTCTACATAAAAATATATGAATGATAAATGGTAAAGTGAAGGCACAACAGACTTCTCTCTCTCTCTCTCTCTCTCTCTCTCTTTCTCTTTAAAACTGTGTTTATAATGTTTTTGTCTTTATAACAGTTTTTTATGATTAACAAAAAACAGGTCTAGTCTCTATAGACACGGAATATAAAAATCTAGAACAGTTATCAAGTTTCTTCAATCATGAACAATATTAATTTGATCCTGTCTATTTCAGTACTTTGATAAGTATGTGTACCTTGTACTTCTTCCTCCTCTTCACTTTCTTCCATCTCTTCCTCCTCCTCATCCTCTTCTTCATCCTCATCTTCTTCCTGGTCTTCCTCCTCATTTTCTTCATCTTCACTTGCATCCTCATCCTCTTCAACTCCTACAGAAGGTTTATACATTACTATACCATTGTTCAATCATTATTACCTCACCATTGTGAATATTAAGCATTTTAAATTACTAGTGCAATGTCAATTGTATACTTTATTATCATAAGTACAAGTATAATTCTCTATCTTCACTTATTACAGAAAGAGAGAGTAAAACTGTGTAGGTATTGTCTGTTTCCCAGTGTTTACAGAGTTCAGTAGAATGATTGATTTACAAGATCAAAATCTATCTGACCTTTAGACTGAACCACTAGATTGGTGACCGTTATTTTACCTGAGTCTTCCTGGACCCCCAGCTGTCTGTTGATCATGGCCTGCCTCTCTGGGGGGATGTAATCTCCCTCCTCCTCCTCAATAAAGGGAGACAAATGGGGAGGGAGGGTGGCCCCCGGAAAGTAGTGTTCCACGGGGACCAGACTGTTAGCATTCACACTGTCAAACACCCACTGTGGTTGAACGTAGTACCTACAGAATATCAGGGCATATCAGAATATGTAGATATATCTCTCTATTTCAATCATATATCCTAATTAACAGTTTAACTCTTAACAGTGTTTGAAATATCCATCCTCCCTACCCCCCGAGACACACAATTTTTGACGCGGGCAAACAGACTTGTATGTATCGCTGCCCGACTGGACATGTTAAAATTTAGATTTTTAAAAAATCTCTTTCAAATCAACTTATAGTATCGGCAGCAAAGTGTAACAAGCAAATGTGTAGAATTTGTCAGCCTATAGGTTCGAAATCTAAGATATGGTGATTTGGCCCATTTTACATTATTGCTAAAACAAATATATAACAGATCAATATTTTCTAGGGTTAATCGATTTTTGGTAGGGCTGACAACTTTTACTAACAGTCAGCCCTGCATGTCTAGCTTATTTTACAGTGAGTATCAAACACTTCTTAAGTATATTATTTATCTAGAATTTATTTTCCTTTCTCACTGGACTACAGAACAATATTTGTGACATCTTACCGTGACAGATACTGGTTCTTTGTCTGGGGCCTGTCCACGATCTGGTGTGTAATGGTTTCATCCGACTCTGGAAATGTGGCTCCTACAGCAACAGACTTATGCCAGGAAACTTCTCCTCCAAAGCTCCTACAAAAGAGTCATTTGTACATAGAACACAAGTTTAACACAAGTGCATGTCCACACACAGTCACCTAAACATAAAACACAACTCAGGTACTACACTCCTTTATTTTCTTTAGCAAGTGATACATATGCTCAAATATCAAATAATCTAGCACACAGTTTTTTAATTTTGATTTTGTTTAAGATATTTTTCATTGTACAATAAAGTTAACAAAAGTTATTGTTTCTTCCTTTTCAAAAAAAAAAGATTCACAAACCTATGAACCCTCTTCTCGATATTTTACTAGCTTTCTCCTGGTTTACCTGATAATGAATACTAATGTCTCCCTAGGCACCTCTCTATTGAGGAAGAATTTCTTTCCTTTGAACAGGTTCTGTAATTTTTTCACTCTCTCAGCTTCCACTTTAGCCTTCTCAACTCGATCTGGGTCATCAGTCTAAATAAATACATGTACATCATAGATCATAAACAGATGTAATATAAAAATAATATCAAGAGCCATTTAAACTGACATCTGTAACTCCATGTTTTAAACAAATTGTGTTTATAGGAGAAAAATACAGTTCTTTAAAATTTTCAGTTCAAACATAGTTTAAAAATTCAGTGAAGGGATTGAAATATACAAATGAAATGTGGAAGGTGCTGAATCTTTTAAATGTTTTGTTCTGAGGTAAAGAGAGAGACTTACGTCAGTGGCAGGGAACTCGTCTAATTGGACCTCATCCTCTCCCCCTCCCTCATCTATAGACTTCAGGGACTGAGACAGTGCTGATAATCTCTGGAAAATAAGAGTCAATAAGTGCTGGATGATTTTTTTCAGGAAAAGAAAAAGATGAGGCTAAAGTTTTTTTTTATATGTATGATTCATATTAAGTCATCGCAATAAACATACAAGTGTGCATGAAAACTTAATATAGGAAAGTACAGATGAAATCTATGTCAGAAAGGTAAATTTAAAACACATGAAATGGTAAAATGAAACATCAGGTACATAATGGGATTGAAGTCAACACAAAGAATGAGAGAATAACACTACATATTGTCTACATAATAGACTCACCTCCTGAAATCGCTCCTTTTCTGTCATTTTTTCCTCACTCTCATCAGAGGGGGAATCTGTCTCAAACTCCAGCTGATATTTATAAATGCACTTCATTAGTTTGACAAAAAGCAAGGAATGGCAATTCATATCACAATTAAATTTATATGTAATCAAAAATTGGAAAATCAAAGCTTATCAACAGCAAAATAGGCTATCAAACAATGGAATTTTGTCCATTACTCATTTAACTACAGGTGACTCTCAATGGCTCGAACTCCGATCTCTCAAAGTGAACGTCCAATCCCATTTTTTTCCTCTATATAACTAAGAAAATTTACTCCTGATCTCTCAAAATTCCTTCTCTCGAAGTTCTCTATCTCTCAAACCAAAACCTGGGTCCAGTTAAACATTATTTCATTGAATTTTACTCTCTATCTCTCGAAGTTTTGATTGCGCGTGTATACATGCCAATCAAGCATAAAATTGATGCAGCCTGGACTTACCTGGAAACAGTTAACGCCTTGGGCTGGCATGGAGGTATTAATTGGGTGTTTACATAGATGACACTAAAACTGTGGGTCATCCGTGTTTTGATATAATTAATTGGTTATTATTGAAAGGGTAAATTATAAACAAATTCACAACTTATTTTGAATTGAAACCGAGACGATAATTTTTAGAAAGTAATTTATAGATGTTCGTTTCAGTAAGTTCCCATAGACTTTGAACATTCATTATGATTATATAGAGTCTACAAAATCCCAGTATGGCAAATATTGCACAAGAAATTCCTTTCTCAAGGACTGAATACCGATTAAGAAAAATCTGATGAACACTGGTGAAGGACCCGATCAAGCCGCGGGATAGCCAAACTGAAAATTGCTATTCGGGTATCATGTAATCATGAAATAAGAAAAAATAAATATTGAAACTTTAGAAATTCGTTTTATTGATACGAAATATGATCATTGTTGTTGATATCAAGTAAATTACCTGTCAAATACGATTGAAAACGTGCAATGACTTTATCTACATATACTTCCGGTATCTATAAAAAGTAGAACTTCGACAATCGGAACTGAAAATTACGGATATTATTTACTTTCTATCTCTCGAACCCCTCGATCTCTCGAACATTTTTTGCGGTCCCTTGAACTTCTCGAGATAGAGAGTCACCTGTATACCAAAGTGATAGCTACCTGGTATAACACATTTAAGAACTACCGTGTAATATACAAAGAGAACTGTGATAAGTGTAAGTTACCTTTGGAGGGTAATGTAAGTTAAGGCTGTGGTAGAGCTTGTAGTTAATAAATCCCAATAACGTTGTATAAAACTCTACAAAGGTCTGCATCACTTTGTAGTCCACATCATCTGGATGCTAAAAAGAAAGCACAAACTCTATAAATGTTAATAAGAACATTTAAATAAAACACTTTAATAATACAACATTGACATTAAAATGTTATTTGAAATATGTGAAATTTGATTGAATCCAAAGGAGGCAAAAAAATTGAGATATCACTTTAACATATCTAATGTAACTAAGATTTCGATGTTAAAGACGGTCAATTGTCTAATTACATCACTATCTAATAAAAACCTTAGACTATGAGGCACAACTCAAGTCAAACTGAAGAACAACCATAATCAAAGTCAAATCATATAAATATACCTGAAATCCTAAACTGTGAGGCACCACCCAAGTTAAAGTCTGTCCCATCACTTCTGCTTGGAAGTATACTCCTTTTATGGAGATAAAAACCTTTTAAGAAAAGAAAAATTATCAATTTTGCATTGAATTTCTGTAAAGTTTGTGATTTTTATGTCAAGAATATTGTTCAATTTTATTGGAGCATACTTACCTTCCTGAGTGATCGAGATGCTATGATATAATGCATGAACTCCACTGGAATATGAAAAATTATTCAGATTAATTCACAATATACACAGATAAATCAGACATAATATTTCAAAAGAGTTCTTACCTCCATTTTTTAAATAATTTTGACAGAGTTGGATTTACTGCCTATGAGTCCTTTGAACAAGTAATCAAGACAGAAAACATTTACTTAATGCTGTGAGGTTATATCATCTTTAAGAAATTGTGCAGTGGTTGATAATATACCTGTGAGTTTCCTGGCATGGTTGATGTACTCCATGTGTATCCGCGCACTCTGTGGCATCGTGCCAAACAGGAAACACATGGACAGACAATCATCAAGATCTCCCAGGGCATCTTGAAATGAAGGGTATCTACAAAATTAAAATTCATGATCCTCATTTGAATAAATTGTCCATCATCTGTCTGAATGAGTTTGATAAAACACTAAAATCAGTGTCTTATTCTTGCTTCTCTTGCCTTACTAATTGCCAAATTCAAACAAAATAATCACAAAGTGTAATTTGGGAGATAGGAATGATTTCTTCTTTTTCAATTATAACATTAATTACTATGGCAACTCATTTTATCTAATTAAAAGCAGATTGACAGAATTATGTAACCAGATGTCTTCTTTTTGTGTCTCAAGTTTTCCTTTAGTAGTTGCCCTGTAGATTACAGAGATTCCTTACCTTTCCTTAACTATGTGGTCAACCTTATACTTGGGTTTATTGCTGCGAATTCTTTGCTCTGCATCTTTATTTCTTTTGTTGATGGCCTTCTTAAGACGCCTTACAAAGTGCTACATAAAAAAACACTATGTAATCATACTCAGAGAATTTTTTTAAGTCCTGCTAACTAAAATCAAAGGCCTGAAGGGCCACAATGGCGCCGCGCTTTAGATATGGCAGTGATACCATGAAATAATTATATAGCTTAGTTGTACATGTATATCTAGATAAAATACCCCGATTTCAGCATTTATGAAATAAAAGCATTCAACTCATATGGTCCAACTGAACAGCTTGAGGACAGGTTTTAATGTGTAGTCACTAGTCAGTACCCCGGGAAAAGAGTATCTGGACCATACTTGCCAACACCCAAGATGTAAAAATCTGGTCATTTGTGTACATATGCATGCATTGATAATTCTATTTAAAAAAAGGCTTTACTGAATTATTTACGTACAAATATGAAAAAATTATTGATTAAATTGACATGTTAAATAAGAACATTGGTTTCAATGTCCAGCATTGACCTGAATTATGGTAAGTCTGCATTCAAAAAAAAAGAAAGCCTTTTCGGTATGTGCTAAAAGGGACCTAAATCATGTATATACCAATATATTGTTTATATATAGGTAAACGGTGCAATTTTAGAGGATTTGAAATTAACTTTCCTCTCTCATAATTAAGCCTAATTAATTTGATAAACCAGTGTAATGTGTACTAAATGTACAGTAAGACCTACACTGTTTTCGATCACTTTATTTTATGTAATCAGGTAATGAAAGTTGTTTTCCAAGATTCCTTGACATGTACATAAATCTTGTTCTATCGGAAGCCATTTTAAATTTTGATTTGTCAAAACAATTCCAGTTAATTGTTTACACCTCCACAGATAATTTACTGGCCCACTGAACCACATAGCCATCGGCATTGTTTACGTAGATCAAGCTTGGGTTGTAACTTGAAGTTAAAAATACAACCTAATTTACGAACCAAATCTGGAAATCGGGGATTCGGGCGATAAGCATGACTAGCCGTGTCATAAAAAAAATAATCAAGTTAAGGGTCGAAAAGTAACCCGACGAAAGTGGGTGAGTTGTCAACTATGTATAGGACTGTTGAAATTGTATGATTTTCAAGCAATTTATGGAATAAATGCAAAAAGTGGCATGTATTTTCCTACGCCAGATACATGAAGGTCTTGGTTCGAGTATTAAATTATTTCGCGCATGAAGAAAGCGGTGAACAGTCAGAGATTTCATCATAGCTATATGTGCGCCGACCTAAAGCTCGACGCCATAAAAATTCTAACAAATTTGAAGTTCCTCCATCAATTCTTGTGTAAACATTAGACATTTTTTCATCATTTTTCAACATATTGCTTACCTTAAACTCCCTGAACTTGTTAATGATTGGTTCATGAGCCAGGAAGTTGATGTCTTTGACTAGGTAGTAGGTCTTAGGAACTGTGCTTCCTTTGTTCACCCTCTTTTTGTGTTTGGGTTCATGGGGATATATTCCTTTCAGAATGCATAAGCGCCTTCAAAAAATAATAATAATAATTATTAATATATAATTTTTTAAAAATTACATCTATAACAATTTAATTTCAAAATCATTTCCACATAGTAAGATAAAAGAGATACCTAGTATGTATTAATGCTTTTCATACATTAAATGTACATCTGATTAATCATTTATGATAGGAATTAAACCCTTTCCTGGTATTGATAAGACAGCATTACCTGAAATCAGCGAGAGTCAGCTGAAGTTTGTTGACAGCTTGATTTCTGGACATAAACGCTGTAGCTTCTCCTCGTTCATACTGAAACATACAAAACCAAAATAAGCCACAAACTCAACTTTATTTCTATAACATTTCTTAAATTCTTATATTTTGTCAAAGGATATGATACATGTACCTTGAAGTTGTTTTTTTTATACTCAGTCCAATCTTATGCAACACATAAGATAAATCTTATATTTTAAATGACATATTCAGGTAAACATTCATTTTAGCTACTGTTCAATAAACCTGAATATATATAGTTAACAAAGTGCATCCATTCTTTAATAGTTTTATGAGATATCTACTGCTGGTACAATATTTTAGTTTTTTTATGAATCATCCTTTTTTCCTTTATCGAAACATAGAACTGTAGTTTTTTCACTTTTTGTCTTATCAAATAATATATTAATTAAGAATAAAAATCAAATGATAACAATACAAACCTTCTTTTTCCTCTCCCCTCCCATGTCACACGTGTTTTTGTGTACGATTTCTCGTTGAAAAGGGAAATAACTGAACCTTGTTTAGCGAACCCGATTGAAATTGATTTTAATATTTTGTTCGATTGATAGATGAAAATATAAATTTTACATATCTAAAACATTTTATAAATTCCAATATAAACACTGATATCATTTATCATGATATTATTTCTTAAGCAGACATAGTTTGTTAGTCAAAGCAGTTACTTTTCTAATTTATTTGTTATCGGGTTTGAAAGTCAATTAATGTAGAAAGGTCACCATGCTGGCTTACAAAACTATGAGATCTCACAGGTCATTACGAATTTGTTACAACATTTCTCGTCATTTCAACAAACAAAACAGAGAAAGACAGTCACAGAGATTATGTTCAGCGCTATGGAACCCCAAAAGGGAGTACAGTTCCGCGGCAGAGCAGTTACAGGAACCGCATATTCAAGGTACGGAGAAAGAGTACTCACCAAAAATCGAGAAAATTGTGGACGAGATAAGTCAATTAACTTTACTAGAAGTTTGTGATTTGAATGAGCTTTTAAAAACAAGACTAAAGATTAAAGATGGTCCAGTGATGGCCATGGCCGGACCTGCCGTGGCGGCCCCCAATCAAGAAGAGGAAGAGGAGGTGGCTCCCAAGAGGGAAAAGAACGCATTCACAGTCAAACTGGTCAAGTTCGATGATTCTAAGAAAATCACACTAATAAAGGAACTTAAAAACATCATTCCTGACATTAACCTTGTTCAAGCTAAGAAATTCGTGGAAGCAGTGCCGCAAGTTGTAAAGGCTGATATCATGAAGGAAGAGGCGGAGAAACTTAAATCAACCATTGAGGCCGTGGGAGGTGTAGTCGAATTAGAATAATACAGAACCTAACGGATTGTGTGACATTAAGTGTGTTTAGGCACGTTGTAAGTGTGCATTAGACAATGCAACATTGTGAATATCATGTTTATGTTGAAATAACTATGACTGTGTATGTTAAAATTAGCCAGTTTTGTTGTATCATAAATATGAATGATAAATAAAATTATTATGAACAATTAAATGCATGTACATTTTTTTGGTGTATAACTGCTAACTCATACATTGTCTTTGGTAAAATGTATACATAAAAACTGCTTATAATCTGCCAATCTAATTAAAATTAGATGTTAGATACGCTCGCGTACTCGCTACACTAGACTCGCTACACTAGTGTAGCGAGTATGTGAGCGGATCTAACATCTAATTTTAATTAGATTGATAATCTGCATAACTTTTAATAGACAAATACATTAAGTGACAGTTAAAATATTGTGAGAGGAATGAAAATTTGATACAATTCCTTACTATGAACCAGTTCTCTTTGAAATGTTTAATAGGTCTAGGTATCGCAAGCTTGCTAACGGTACAATGCATATCACAATATAGTCATGTGATACAATATGTATCATTCATGATACAGCTGTCAACAATTAAATTAATTGATCTCTTATATATTCTTGCTTTCTAACCTCCAAACTTATAGAAAAAAATATCTTGAGACCCCTAACAAGTTATTTATAGGTGGACTTAAGTCTTAGCATTGTATTTTTACTGTTGTTACCTTGTTTTCAATCATTTTGAAACATTAACATCTCTTAGTTTGTGTATAGAATTTTCAAATAAGACAACGAAAATTAACTTTTACTATATCACGATACATTCAGGGCAATATGATATGCGTATCGTGAGACCTTGCGTTTTCATATACATGTAGTAAGAACATACATGTCTGTGAAGCCATACATTTACTTATCTTTAATTTTATAGATATTCATTTGACATACAGCATTAATATGACAAAATATCTTAAATGTGCATTATTGCACTCTATTTTAAAATGCAATTCAGGTCATAACATTCATGGAAAACTTTACTTAACTTTCTGGCAAAACTTTACAATGATTTTCTTATGATAATAGGTCCTTAAAATGTTATTTTCATTGTGGGCCCACAACAAAACAATATTGTTTTGTTGTGGGCCCACAATGAAAATAACATTTTAAGGGCCTATTATCATAAGAAAATCATTGTAAAGTTTTGCCAGAAAGTTAAGTAAAGTTTTCCATGAATGTTATGACCTGAATTGCATTTTAAAATAGAGTGCAATAATGCACATTTAAGATATAAGAAAAAATGAATGGTTACTGATTACTCATGATTACACAGAAAAATGGAATTAATTTGAGCTGGTAACAATTACTGTTTACTATTACACCATTTCTGATGCTGACTATATATTGGCAAAATTAGGGGGGTGGGGGAGGGTTGTTGCATCCCTTTTCTCAATTTTATGGCAATAATATACAGTGAAATTACTATTTTTCTAGATGTTCAATTTTCCATTCAATCTCAAGTCCTTGTCTAACATTACCGATAATATTTATTATAAAAATATCAATTTTTTTCTTCAACTATAAGTATAAAATAAAATGCCCTAAAACAAATAATTTTTCTGCAATCCACAAATCTTTGTACGTACACCTGTACAGCTATCATTTAAGCAAAGAATTCTTAATTTTGGATGTCCATACAACAGAAATTTTAACTTTGTAGATTTCATTAAGAAAACTTACATCAAATGTAAATATTTATGATTGAAATGTATTACAACCTCTAAATCAGTTTAATTAAGATGAGTGACAAAAATGAGACATGGCTTTTGAATAATTGCCAGTTTCAGCTTCCAAAAAGTGTCTATTGGTTTAAGAACACAATTCATTAAATGAAAATGAAATTGTCTTATTAATAAATTTTATTATTTATTACTTGAGTGTTGCCTTTAACATCACTTCAAATTTAGACATAGGCGTCGGAACCGGGAGGGGGTGGGGCATTTTTAAAAAAAAAATAGTCATTATAAAAGCATTAAAAATTGGGGCTTACCTTATTTCGTTGGTTTAGCCCCCCCCCCTTTCAATTTGCTTCCGACGCATATGTTAGGACAGTGTTCTATTCCCTCCAGAAACATTGCATACATGTACCTTCATATCTAGCTATATAACAGTTCTCCATACCCTCCAGAAAACCCAGCACGTAGCTTCACTTGATATCTAGAGCAATGGTCTATTAACTCCAGAAACATTGTATTTACCTTCACTTGATATCAAGAGCAGTGCTCTATTCCCCGACTCCAGAAACATTGCATGTATATTTATAACATCACTTGATTTATACAATAGAGCAGTGCTCTATTCCCCCAAGAAACACGGCATGTACTTTCACTTGATATCTTAGACCAGCTGTGCTCTATTCCCACCCAAGAAACACTGCATGAATTTTCACTTGATTTCTAGACCAGTTCTCTATTCCACCCAGAAACACGATATCTACCTTCACTTGATCTAGAGCAGTGCTCAATTTCCCCCCTGAAACATTCTTTATAATCAACTTCACTTGATATTTAGAACAGTGTTCTATTCCCTCCAGAAACCCTGCATGTAACATCACTTGATATCTAGACTAAGAGCAATACTCATGCAATTACCTTCCCAAACACGGTATGTACCTTCACTTGATATCTAGAGGGTGGTCTATTATCCCCCCCCCAAAAAAAAAAAAAACC
>PRKT01000089.1:635666-711876 GCA_003671525.1 Saccostrea glomerata | reverse complement strand
GGGGGGGGGGCAACCAACCTTTCAGTGTACATTTTCAATAGTAAAGGTAATGTTGGGAAAAAAAGGTGGGGGGGGGGGCTGGCCCCCCTGTTGCTACGTCCCTGTGTACCTTCACTTTATTCTTGATGTCCAGAGCAGCCCCCCTCTCTCTCAGAGACACGGCATACACTGGTCTAGATATTCAGTGAAGGTAGAGCAGTGTTCTATCCCATCCAGAAACATTGCACGTAACATCACTTGAAATCTAGAGCAGTGTTCTTTTCCCACCCAAGAAACATTGCATGTGCTAGCTAGAGCAGTGAGCTATTCCCTCCAGAAATAACCTCACTTGATATATCTAGAGAACTTTGCGCTCTATGCCCTCCAGAAACAATCATATGTGTATGTATCGCATGTAACTATTATTTACCGGGGATACTGAACTACACACATTGCATGTGATATAGGGGACTTTAAACATTTAAACATTTAAAGTACACGTACTTTAATAAATTCGTATGTTCATATCCGTTTTCCGTACTTTGTTGGACTTCACGCTGTAACGGTAAATTTATCAGAGCCTAAAGGGTGGACATTACACATTTTACATCAAATTTTATGATAAATCTGTTATTGGGGTGAGTGGCAAGGATAATTTTCCTAACAGATTTGATGCAAATATTTCTGACGACAAACTTAAGATCTTCTTGGTGTATTATGTAATCATTGTTGAATATGGCCAGTCAGTGTATGGTGCGCAGTTTTTAAACTATTTAATGAGAAACGCATGAACAACATTATCAGGTGATCAGAAGTATAATCATCTATTTATTCAATTTGGTGACAATGACAATGACAAAAACTCCGATCTGATTTTTTTGATGCAGAAATGTTTTGTCTACCTTGGTCATTCTAGAGTGATATTCGAGATATTTGTCCTTGTTTCAATTTCTCTACTCGCACAGTTTGAGTTTTTGGGAAAAAGTCGGAATTCTGTGTACTAAAAATCGTATGTGTATCTGATATCTGTTTCAAGGATATTCATTGATTCTTAGATAGATTAATAAAAATAGCATTTATTCAGCATTCATGTAATCGATTGTCAACAGTACTTTTCATTTTCCAGTGGTGGGAGATAGGAGTTTACTTTAACCATGATTGCCACCATTTTGATATCTCTCCTGGTTGTGTTCGCTTTGTCTTACCTGGTCCGCTTCTACACCACTTACAGAAGAATGAGAGCCGTCACCGACAGGATGGTGCAGTTAGGACCCCGACACCCAATATGGGGGCACTTGCTTCTGGTAGGATGAGAAATGTGCTTAATTTGTTTACTAACTAGTATTTCATTGAGCCACGCAGTTATCAATCTGTAATATTTTTATGTCTGAAAATGCTGACAAAATATCAACACTACGTTACTGTCCGTTTTCCTTATTCTATGAATTATGCCCGAAATTTTATTCTCAATGTTGACAAGTTGGTTCTTGGTTAAATTCATCGGTAGTCATACTCTGAATTTATATATATACTTTTAAAAAAGGTATCTGACAGGAAATTTTAAATCTTTACTTTCAAATTCATAATTCATCTATTTGTGCCCCTGTGGGGAGACGTAGAGCGTCTGCTGTAGAGTCGCGAAGTAAGGAATTATTCCTTATCTCGCGGGCTGGAATCCCACTATAGGACGTGTGGATCAGTCCTTCGGATCAGACCGCTTAATCTGAGGTCCTGTGTCCCAGTAGATGCTGGCATGAAATAGATTCCTCACTGCTCAATGGCCCTGAGTGTAATGTACAGATTAAAATCTACAGCTCTTCACAGCCAAGTGATGGCGTCTCTATATAAGTAAAACGTTCTCAAAAGAGAGATTAAACAATAAACAAACGAAACCATTTATTCGTTATATTCCATGATATAAGTTTTTTTTTTATTTGAGTAGAGTAAATTTGTTAGCGAGGAGTATTAGGCATTCTTTGGGGAAAGGGATTTTATAGGAACGAAGCTGTCCATTTGCTTTACTTTGTTCGGAATACATGAGGAATAATGGCATATATGTCTAGATACTACATTGGATCTTGCAGGGGATGAAGACTAGTTAGAACGACTGACGTTTTTCATACTCATTGTTAGGCCATAATTTACACACGTCGGATCGATGGGGGTTTCCATTATTTCTCGATCATAACATGGCACACGACAGGAGAGACCGGTCGGTAGGAGATCGTCACTTCTTCATGGCACCTGATCCCACCTCTGATGTTTTAGAGCTTCATGTTTGCTCTGTTCCTATTTTCAATTTTAAATAGATTTTGAACTTGAATGCTGGTCGTTATTTCAACATATTTCATTATACAAGAAGACTGATAAATGCATTTATATCATGTTTCACCTCATGGATATCAATTTATAAGTAGTAGTGCAGAATTTAATACTTTGTATCTGTTTTTTGGAAGTGTCTGCAAGCGTAATAGTACGTTAAATGAATGACAAGATTTTCAATACTTCATACTATAAAGAAAAAAACACACAATTATGATTCTATAACAATTTCATTAAAAAGTTATTTAAGAGTAAATTGATCTTTATAGTAGTGTTTGTACCTTTCGATGGAAAGTTTTCTTTTTGCTTATCTACTAAGATGTAATAAAAAAAAAGAATGAATTGTTTTATACCTAGCCAGCAATATTTTGGCCATGTTTCATCAAACTTTTTTTTACCTAAGATCTGTTATGAATTTTTTCTTTATACATAGTAACTGAAGTTGAACTCCTTTGATAATTATAAATAATAGTACATTTGCAATTCTAAAACACAATATTTAAGAAAGTTCTTTGTAGGTCTGCCCTTAAGCAGACTTACATTATTTTCTTTGAAACATACTGAGATAAAGAACTACTCAAGATCAAATGCCCATAAAACAATACAAAACAGGAGCAGAACAAACACACAGACGACCGAAACCATCAGAAGTTGGATCAGTTGCCGTAAAGGAGTAAGTATACTCCCTGTCACGACCGGGAAACAACGGAAAACCCTTAGTCAATTCAGTGTATAAATAATGGACTAACATTTAGTATGAAAAACGCCAGTCAGCATTTGACTCAGTGATAATTTTTTTTTGCTGACAAGGTAACCGTATAGAGTATGCTCTGATGAAGATATTTACTGCATAAGTAAGGGGAGTTGAATGGGCAGTGTCTCACGACCTGCAATGGCTAGACGCCCCTTCCCTCCACTAGTCTTGGTAGAGGGAACCCGTACCCTCTTAAGGGAGATCCTTCTAGGAGAGCACTCTCTACACAAAGCGCTGACGGGTCTCATACCCCCGCTGATTGAGGGCTTGCGTACTTATAACGTATGTAAAGACTGTACACCGGCGGACTCTACGGAGGAAACCGCCAAGGTTCAACGGAGAAGAAGGCGGACACAGCAAGCACCGTGGAATGCTTGGAGCAAGGCAAGGCTCATATAGCACGTCTTGGTCATTTACTGTTCTATGAGGACCTCCACAATGTCGTCAGCGCTGTCCCCAACGCTGACAAGCTCATCATTCTTGATGACTTTTATGCGAGAGATGGACGGGACACTAGTACCTGGGAAGGTGTGATTGAGAAGCACGGAGTTGGCAAGTGCAACGGTAACGGTCTGCTGCTTCTCCAGACCCGCGCTGAACATGTCCTTCTCATCACTAACACCTTTTTTGCCTCCCCACCCGTAACAAGACGTCATGGATGTACCCTCACTCAAAGCACTGGAATCTCATTGACTACATCATCGTCAGAAAGAGAGACAGAAAGGGCGTTCCTGTCACAAAGGCTATGTGCGGCTCGGAGTGTAAGACAGATCACCGTCTCATCGTGTCTAAACTCAACTTCCAGATCAAACCAAAGATACGTCCTCAGGGTACCATGGCTTCAAAACGTCTCAACGTTGGCAAGCTCAAGTTGCCTTCCACATCTCAGTTCTTTGCTGACACCCTGGAAGAACGCCTGAACTCCACCGTGCTGGATGACCACGACGTGGAAGCAACATAGAACACACTTGATGAGAACTGTGCCGAGATCACACAGCTTCTAGAGGACAAACATCGCGTTTACAAAGCTCATATAGATGATCCCACCTCCAAAGTCAAGAAAGAGGCTCTGAGGAACGCTCGCAGCAGCGGCCCCACATTACAGCAAAAGCTTCGGGATATGCAAGACTCCTGGCTGAATGCCAAAGCTGACGAGATCCAACGCCACGCCGACTTTTGTGACATGAAGAACTTTCACCGTGGACTGAGTCTACAGGACGACTCCATCATGCTCATCCCTCTCCTAAGTGCTGACGGGTTAACATTCATCACAGAGAAGGAAAAGATACTCGACATGTGGGCAGAGCATTTCAATGGAGTTCTGAACCGCCCATCAACGACAAATTCATCAACCGACTGCCCAAGGTTCCCATCAACCAGTCACTTGACGCCGTTCCCACGTTGGAAGAGATCCAGAATGCAATTAGTCTGTTGTCAACTTGCAAAGCACCTGGCGGAGACTCCATCCCAGCTGAGATTTACAAAGAAGGGGGCATAGCTCTAGTTCTTTGCTGACACCCTGGAAGAACGCCTGAACTCCACCGTGCTGGATGACCACGACGTGGAAGCAACATAGAACACACTTGATGAGAACTGTGCCGAGATCACACAGCTTCTAGAGGACAAACATCGCGTTTACAAAGCTCATATAGATGATCCCACCTCCAAAGTCAAGAAAGAGGCTCTGAGGAACGCTCGCAGCAGCGGCCCCACATTACAGCAAAAGCTTCGGGATATGCAAGACTCCTGGCTGAATGCCAAAGCTGACGAGATCCAACGCCATGCCGACTTTTGTGACATGAAGAACTTTCACCGTGGACTGAGTCTACAGGCCGACTCCATCAGGCTCACCCCCTCTCCTAAGTGCTGACGGGTTAACATTCATCACAGAGAAGGAAAAGATACTCGACATGTGGGCATAGCATTTCAATGGAGTTCTGAACCGCCCATCAACGACAAATTCATCAACCGACTGCCCAAGGTTCCCATCAACCAGTCACTTGACGCCGTTCCCACGTTGGAAGAGATCCAGAATGCAATTAGTCTGTTGTCAACTTGCAAAGCACCTGGCGGAGACTCCATCCCAGCTGAGATTTACAAAGAAGGGGGCATAGCTCTAGTCGAAAAACTCCATCATCTGTTTGAGCTCATTTAAGACCAAGAGAAGGTGCACAAAGGATGCCTCAATTGTCCACCTGTACAAGCGAAATGGAAATAGACAGGTATGCAACAACCCCTGTGGAATTTTCCTTCTCTCCATCGCAGGCAAGACGTTAGCGCGGGTTCTACTTAAACGTCTCATTAAACACCTTGAGGATGGCCTCCTGCCTGAGAGTCAATGAGGCTTCCGGAAGAATTGCGGCACAATCGACATGGTGTTCGCTGCACGTCAGCTGCTAGAGAATTATCTGGAACAGAACTCCGATCTATGCTCCACTTACGTTGATCTGACCAAGGCTCTTGGCACTGTCATCGGAGAAGGCCTTTGGCGAATCATGGTTGAGTACGGATGCCCAACAAAATGCATCGCGATCGTTCGACAGCTGCATGATGGGATGCAAGCGAGTGTCCAAGACGGCGGCGAATCTTCAGAGCCATTCTCTGTCTCCAATGGAGTGAAACAGCGCTGCGTCCTCCCCCAATGCTCTTCAGCTTGATGTTCTCCGCCATGCTGACTGGTGCCTTCGTTTACGAGCAAAGACCAAGGTTCAATCGGACAGCATCAACGACCTCCTGTTTGCAGATGATTCTGCCCTCATTGCTACCTATGAGGCAAATATACAGCATAGCGTTGACAAGTTCTCTGATGCTTGAGACAACTTTGGCCTTACCATCTGCTCAAAAAAGACTGAAGTCATGCACCAGCCAGCACCAGACAAACCGTATGATGAGTCCAACATCACTATCAACAACCAACGGCTAAATGTAGTGGACAACTTCAGTACCTCGGTAGCACTCTCTCCAAGAACGTTGTGATTGACGACGAGGTAAACGCTAGACTGGCCAAGGCGAGCGTTGCTTTCGACAGACTGTACAAAAAAGTGCGGGACAGAGGAAGCATCACAACAGAGACAAAGATTAAGGTCTACCGTGCAATGGTTGTCACCACACTGATGTTAGGCTATGAAGCGTGGACTGTCTACCAGAGGCACGCCAGAAAGCTGAACCGCTTCCACACGACCAGCCTCCGAAAGCTTCTCAGTATCAAGTGGCAAGAAAAGATACCCGACACAGAAGTCCTCACCCGAGCTGGCTTGCCAATGCTCATGCAGTCGCAACTCTGCTGGGTGGGACACATAGTCCGTATGCCAGACCATCGACTCCCAAAGAAACTACTCTTTGGCGAACTACAGGAAGAAAAGCGTGCCCGTGGTGCCCTAAAAAGCGATTCAAAGACAGCCTAAAGGCCTCCCTCAAGGCATTCAGTATCAACCTT
Source organism: Saccostrea glomerata (assembly GCA_003671525.1). Taxonomy (NCBI): domain Eukaryota; kingdom Metazoa; phylum Mollusca; class Bivalvia; order Ostreida; family Ostreidae; genus Saccostrea; species Saccostrea glomerata. The sequence goes on along the minus strand of PRKT01000089.1, from coordinate 705,385 downwards.
GACTCATGGGAAGTTGCATCACAAGACAGATGTGGATGAGGAGCCGCGGTCCATGAGGGCGCCAAGAGCTGTGAAGCCAACAGGGCGTCTGCAGCAGAACAACGCAGGCAGGCCAGGAAAGATAGCGCCAAGGACCCGGCATCTGCCACCACTTGCATTGATTCAATAAAGAGCGCCGATCTCTCTCTTCTATTCTTTCGATTCATATTCCTTATTTTCTCTACTTTTCTCAGCTCTTTGAGTCTCTTTTAGTTCGTTCCGGCGGTTTCCCTTTTTAGCTCACCTGAGCTGAAAGCTTAAGTGAGCTTTTCTGATCACCTGTCCGTCGTCCGTCCATCCGTCCGTCTAGCTGTCTGTCCGTCCGTCTGTAAACTTTTCACATTTTCAACTTCTTCTTAAGAACCATAGTCAAATTTTAACCAAACTTATTACAAAGCATTCGGGGATGAAGGGGAATTTAAATTGTTAAATTCAAGGGCAAAGTCCCTTTCCAAGGGGAGATCATCAAGAAAATACAAAAATAGGGTTGGGTCATCAAAAATCTTCTCAAGAACCAACGGGCCAGAAAAGCTGAAACGTATGTGGAAGCATCCTGGGGTAGTGTAGATTTTAAATTGTAAAAATTATGACCCCCGGGAGTAGGGCGGGGCCACAGTATGGAATCCAAGTTTTACATAGAAATATATAGAAAACAACTTTAAAAATCTTCTTCTTAAGAACCATTGGGCCAGAAAAGCTGAAACTTATGTGGAAGCATCTTTGGGTAGTGTAGATTTTAAATTGTAGAAAACATGACCCCCGGGGGTAGGGCGGGGCCAAAATAGGGAATCCAAATTTCATATTGAAATATATTGGAAAAAACTTTAAAAATCTTCTTCTCAAGAATCACTGGGCCAGAAAAGCTAAAACGTATGACGAAGCATCCTGGGATAGTGAAGATTCTAAATTGTAAAAATCATGACCCCTGGGTGTATTGCGGGGCCACAATAGGGAATCCAAGTTTTACATCGAAATATATAGGAAAAAACTTTAAAAGTCTTCTTCTCAAGAACCACTGGGCCAGAAAAGCTGAAACTTATGTGGAAGCATCCTGGGGTAGTGTAGATTCTAAATTATAGAAAACATGACCCCCGGTGTTAGGGCGGGGCCACAATAGGGAATCCAAATTTATCCTGGGATGGTGTAGATTCTAAATTGTAAAAATCATGACCCCTGGGGATAGGGCGGGGCCACAATAGGGAATCCAAGTTTTACATCGAAATATATAGGAAAAAACTTTGTCTTCTTCTCAAGAACCACTGGGCCAGAAAAAGCTGAAACTTATGTAGAAGGATCCTGGAATAATTATTCAATCATTACCCTTGGGGAAAGGGCTTGGTCACAATTACTATTACAAATGGGGGGATCTGATAAAGAACAGCATGGCCAAAGTTTCTCAGGTGAGCGATGTGGCCTATAGGCCTCTTGTTAACCACTGTTTTCTAGTGCTTCCGCGGATACTTGCTATTTTTCTCTTCTTCCAACATTTATGTGGATGGTTCTCTTTTTCCCCCTTTCTTCCCTTACAACCAGATCTCTCCTTGATATGATTTATGCTTGTCATGTTTTCCAATTTCTACCCCAAAAAGATTCTTAAAATTTCTTTATAGAAGTTTTTTTCCATCTCTTCGTCAAACTTCTCCCTTTTACATACCGCTTACTTTTTTTCATATTCATCTTATGATTCCTACCGGTCATTTATCTTACACAAGTGGTCGAGAGTTTTATTTCTGTGGCATTGGTCTTGATGATAGCGATTCTCCGACTATCCAGCTGATACTGTTCATTCCTCCTTTCTCTCACCAGTTTCTCATTCAGATTTTGAGGATCACCGTGATACAGGGTCTTAGTGGTAGAGTCTCATCCGAAAGATTCCCAACTTTCAATTCAAGGTACCGAAAACTTGGCAAAAGAGCACTTTTCTTATATACCATTGTAGGTTTGTCGAGGACTGAGCTTTCATTACTTTTCACTCACGGAGCAAGTGCAGAATGTGTTTCTATAATGTCGATTAATCTATTTTATAATTTTACGTCCCTTTGAGAATTTTTCACTCATATAGAATTCCCCCATATACCGGTGAAGGGCTTTAAATCAAGACCCTTATTCGGCACTCAAGTCCATTGAGCAGTGGGGGTTCTTGATTTATTGTGCCAAAGTCTAACGTGGAACAATGGCTTGATTTTTAAAGTCTTATCCAAAAGACCTACGAATTTCACTTCAATGGGCAGAGCACCTGGCCAAAACACAATTGCTATCTATTTTTTAACGACTTAAGTCAGTCATTCGACCCCACCGACTTTCGACCACAAAGCGAGCGCTCTATCAACGGTGAGCTCCTTTAAGATTTATGTACCGGGTACATATATACATGAAATGTTGAAATTTTCAAGATTTTTCGACTCCTGAAACGGAATTGAAAAAGGTCCTAAAAAAACTATATACCAAGAAAAATATCACAAACAGTGTAATATCATAGAAAATTTTTAGTTTCAGGATATGGCGGAATTTTGTTTTCGTACCTCTGAAGTTGTGGAGAAAACTCGGGCGAAGATTGTTTGTAGTTGGATCATGTTTATACTTCCTTTGATAAGCACTTGCCATCCCGATACGGCTAAAGTAGTAATAAAGGAGACAACTGCGAAACCGAAACATGAATTAGTGGGCTACAGACTTGTTGAACCATGGTTAGGTAAAGATTAAAGGCGGTTCTTTAATCTCATTTAAGTTCAAATTAGGTATTTATTTACAATTAAAGGACTTTTTTTCAATTCAGTACCCAATCTTAATTTTTTTTAATTATTATTTTCTCAAGTAATTCTAATATCCGTTCCCTTCAATATACAGAACTACACTCAACATATCTTCGATTTTTTTTTTTAAAGTTCAGAATTGCAAATTGTCTTTCCATTACAGGAGACGGTTTGCTTTTGTCAGACGGAAAGAAATGGGAAAGAAACAGACGGCTTCTGACTCCAGCTTTCCATTTCGACATCCTCCGACCTTATGTTGACATCTATAACGAAGTAGCTGAAATATTTCTGGTAATTATCTTATCCATTTTTTTTATCTCCGATCACAAATCGAAAATTACAATCGAGCAGCAGATAATAAAACGTACATCGGTCTTTCTGGTGATTCTTTTTATTTTTTTCTCTACGTTTCTTGAACATTTACATCTATAACCAATTAACATTATCGGTATCCGGTATATCCACATTTTATATAGGTTTCAAACAATATACAATACGTATCATCGATATACAACTGAGTAGCTTACAGTTGTATCTTTGAACTTATTTTTGTATTTGTTATGTTCCTTTATTTACAAATGGATAGTCTAAAAACTATGAAATCCGGATAAGGCCATGCAGTTCACTATCGCACCATCGAGTATCGACTAATAGGTCGATGGCGCGATAACGCGATGGTGCGATAACGATGAAGCGATGATGCGATGACGATGGAGCTATGGTGCGATAGCGCGATGACGATGATGCGATCAAGCGATAATGCGATGACGATGGTGCGATAGAAAGATAGAGTAGAAGTGAATATTGCTTCATCGTCATCGTACCATCGCGTCATCGTACCATCGCGTCATCGTCATTGCACCATCGTGCCAACACTATCGCAACATCGTGTTATCGCATCGTCGCTTCATCGTGCTATCGCACCATCGCCATTGCATTATCGCGCCCTCTCTTCATCGTTATTGCACCATTGCTTTACGTCATCGCATCATTGTGTCATCGCATTATTAACCCAAACCTCGATGGTGCGATGATGCGATAGTGAACTGCATGGCCCTATCCGGATTCCATAAAAAACCGTTGTATTTGATTTAATTTTAAAGGGAAAACTTCAGAAGTTTTGCGATGCCAAGGAGAGTGTTGAAGTTTATAGTCTTGTCACCTTGGCGGCTTTAGACACAATGTTGCGATGTTCCCTGTCGTACGAAGGTCACGTGCAGGAGAAAGGGTAAGCTTCCCAATGGAGCATTTACAAATACCGGGTTACATGCATTTGCATTTTATTTCCGTCATGTCTGAAAACATAGCAAAATTACACCAAAGCAATAATTCGTCCAGTAACAGATTTTTTTTTGCATGTTGTTGAAAGGTCAGATCATCCTTATGCAGAAGCGGTTAGAAACCTGGCAAGACTGACAGTAAGCCGATCACTGTAAGACGCAATGTGTTTTGTTTGCAAAAAATTGTATCGTTCATCTCAACTGTTCTTGTAAGAGCCTTTTTTTCCAACAATGATTGTAATTGAATAAAATGAAGCTATGAGTAGACATTAAAAAAATTAACGAACATTGTTGATTTTGATGCATTTAAAAATTCTATTTCTGATATTATCGTTTTAGGAAACCCTGGCTCTATATTGATTTTATATATAAATTTTCGACTGAAGGAAAGGAGTTCTATAAACTAATAGATTTTGTTCACCAGTTTGCAGATGACATTATACAATCAAGAAGAAAGACACTGGTAAGTAGAGAGGGCTTGTACAAGTTTATCATATTACTCTTCAAAATCAAATTTATAAATAAACAATTAAATCTCCACCCTTTTCCATCTATTAAGATTAGATGGACCATTCACATATAATGTAGAATAAAATTCCATAACAGGCCGATGATCCTGGTCAGTTACAGAAAAGAAGACGTGACTTCCTAGACATACTTATCACGGCAAAAGATGACCAAGGGGAAGGACTTTCTGACCTTGACATTCGTGCTGAAGTGGACACGTTTCTTTTTGAAGGTCAGATAACCCTTCATTTTTTATTGCAACATATCTTTTGCAAACTGTGAATAGAACTTAACTTCCTTTTATACCTTTATTTATTTTGTCTGGGATAGTAGTATCAATCCGTCTTGTCTGTATCCTGTTTTGCTACTGTGTCTCCAAATATTACATTATGAAGCAGTTCTTCAAACACCCTGACCAGTTTTATCAAAACTCATTCAAATCGGTAGTTTCTAAATTGAGTGGATCATTTTACTACAGGACATGACACCACCTCTTCTTCCTTAAGCTGGGCTATATACAGCCTGGCAAATCACCCAGAGGAACAGGAGACTCTCTACAAAGAGGTTATGGAAGTGTTAAATGGGCGAGACAAACTTCAATGGTATTAAAACATACATTTAGAGAAATGCAAAAAGACTTGAACTTCTGCTATTGTAAATTCACACATTTTCGTGAGGTAAAGTTTTCGAGCTTTGAGGAATAAAGATTGGTTTGTGGGGATTTCATTTCATGGGTGGAAAATGTTAAGCAGTAATGCATATGAACATTTTATATAGAATGGGGGTCATAAATTCCAAGATCTCTCCAAACCTTGAAAAGTCAAGAAAATTAATCCCCCACGAAATTAGTGATTTCACGGTATACTCGAAATTGAGTCGCGAAAAATTCCAATGGATCTCCTGATTATTTCTTATTACTTCAGGGAAGACCTGCCGTCACTTAAATACATGTCAATGTTCCTGAAGGAGGTGATGAGGATGCATACTCCCGTCCCATTCATTGGCCGAGTCACCGACAAGCCAATCACTCTGGACGGGATAACGATTCCCGCCAAAACAAAGATTGATATTCTTATTCATACCATCAATCACCATCCAGACCTTTGGTCTGATCCACAGGTGAATACAAGAAGTGGATACAGTACAATTTAACTTATTTATTAAAATTAAGTTTGTCTAGTAAATTGATACAAATGTGTGGCACATAAAAGTTGTTTTTTTAATCTGTAACAGGAGTTCCGACCTCGCCGATTTGACGAGGAGACAAAACAAGACCGAGATCCCTACAGTTACATACCTTTCTCTGCTGGCTCAAGGTAAAGCTAAATTTATTTCATTTGAAGTTGCAAAATATCGAATTTTTTCAATTATCAATTTTTTTTTCTGGGCCAATGTTTTTAATTTGTTTTGAAACGAACTAAGCAAGGTGCCAAACTTCAGTACACTTTATTTCTCATAAATTATCCACTTTATTTATATAATTATATTGCTGAAACATTGAAGCAGTTACGTATGTTTTTAATTAAATATATCATTGTATCGGTTTTAGTAAGGCTTTATTAGATTGCGAAGTAAAAATACAAATAAAATTATTCGTAATACCGGGTATTACTTCCAAATATGTTAATGAGATAGTTAAGACATACTTACTAGTAATTTAGTCACCTTTACTGGTCACTTTAGTTTTGCTAAGATTGTCAAATCTTGGCATGCTTCTAGAAACGGCCTAATGACTAAGACTGTACTTAAGTCCTGTTTTAGCACCAACATATAAAAACTGTTGTTCTTGAACTAAAATCACCTGCATATGGTATTTATGGCTCCAAACTGATTCGATAAACAAGAGCAAGCTCTGAATTCGTCCAGTTTGTAAACCGAGACAAGCTACGGAGATAGAAGTTGATGGTACACGGATTTCAACAGCTCCGTTTGAAGTTAGCTTTCTGTAAATTTTACGGTCATTGAATTAATATGTTTATAAACACTGTAAATCGTTTGGTAGTATTTTGTCTGACGTGTTTCGTACCATTTCTTCAGTCATTGCTTGTATAAAAGTATTCTGTATACATGTATCTGATTTCTAGTATTTCATGAAGCTCACCGTGGTTATGACCCATCTCTGGTGTTAATTTCTAGGCGTCCCTGATTTAGCGCTCAATTTAATCAGTGAACAAGGCTACTTAAAAAAATTATAATTTTTCATTTCATCGTATTTTCTTCTAAAACAGGAATTGCATTGGACAGAACTTTGTAGTCAGCGAGGAGAAAGTCATGCTTGCGTCACTGATAAGAAGGTAGATTTAATTTGGTTTTATAAAGTTTTAAAAATGGATAATAAGTGTTCAGTCATCTATTGATATATGTGTAACAATTACATTTATCGTAGTGAATTTGTTTTTTAGATTTAAAGTCAGCCTTGTGGAAGGTCATATTTACGAACACTATCCACAGTTTGTCATGACTGCTAAATACGGAATTAAAATTAACTTGGAAGAAAGAAAGAATCATTAATATTCCTTAGACATTGTGATCCTCCTACCTCACAAATTCTATGTTATTTAACTTATATATGTTTACCTTTCACCTAATATATTTGTTATTGACTTGTTATTGACTTATCTTCTCGGTGTAAATTAATTTGTAATTTTTTTAAAAATACTATCATATTAGTACATAATATGATATATGTATATCATGCTGTTATGTTTTTAATTTTGAATTTATTAGGGGGGAGAAAAAAAATTAATAGTAATCAAGTTGTAAATTTTACATCCCCCTCCTCATAAATTCATAATTTACATCAAGATAATTATAAGAATGAGGCATTTTTAAAACTTGCCCTTCTTATAGCTTAAATTTTACTGTTGTAAAGTATGAATACTTATAAGCATACAGGTTAAAGATTAGCCTCTGCTATTGTAATACTTGATATTATGATATTGTATTCAATTCAAGAAAACAATTATAAAGATGTCGCTTTCCCTAAAAGATTATAATTTAAACTAAATTGAAGAGCATAAAAAAGAATGTTATTATTTGCACACTTATCAAATCAGCAAATAAAATTAACGTGAACGCGCATAAACTCTTGTTTGTGTTGATATCCTTGTTTCATCAACTTGTTTGTCAATGATCTACCTCGTTATAGAAAGTGTTCAAATGTATACATGCTCTTGCGTATTGAATTAATGCGATTTCATAAACTATTAATGTTTTTGTAAGCAAAGGTATGTCCAGGCGGCGCAACCTCGAAAACGACGTTTTTTCGACCTAAGTGTAACTGAGAAAAAACTATTTTGATATGAACATTTGACATCCAAAAATCCCGTTAATTCACTTATGTGTTAAGACACTATTGTTCCATAAAAAAATCATGGAATATTTACCTTATTCTGGAAGTTCCATGAAATTTTATCATAAGTTTTACATGAAGTATTTAAATAAATGCTGCTTAAAAATGACGTCAAAAGGGGGAGGGGTACCCTTTTCCAACATTCTATAAAGTTTTGCCCCTGAAAAAAATGGTATAGACTAAGGAAAGTTTAAACTGGCTGCGGAGAAATAATATGCATCGTGAGTACTTGTTTTTATTTTAATTCCAAATAGATTCAGAGAGAAAAGGAATGCACAGTTAATGTCGATTTTTAGTGACAATGTGTAAAAAATTAATCACGTCAAAAAATGACGTTGAGCATATGTTGTAGATATTGAACTCCAAAAAGCAAATATTCTGGTACCATCAAGCGAGGATCTTTCCCGTTGTACGAGGGGTGATCAAAAAGTTCGCAAACTATCTCTATATCAACAAAACCACAATTTAGATTAGAATGAAATTCCGTACACACATAGTCATACACAAGTTCTATAAATAGCATATGCTGAATAAAGTGTTTCTTCTCGTTTGTGACGTCACAATGTGAAAATGACGTCACTATTTAGGTCACTTGTGACGAAAAATGGCTGTCTCTGTCGAACTCGTTCGACAAACGACTGTACAATTTATTGTATATCTTAGAAATCCCTCTACAGTATCATATAATAATTTTTACACAGTTTATTGAGATAAATGAGTTCCTATAAATTCAATCAATGATTGGATTAATCGTTTTAGTGAAGGAAGGCTGATGGTTAAAAACGATACTTGTCATCTTACCCAGCGAAAGCAAGTTTGAAAAGATATGTATTTTAAATTAAGCAATTTGCTATCAAAGACCTCAAATTAGCACTTTGAAAAAAAGTTAAATATTTGAACAATGATATAAGTATTAAATACCTAAGATATCGTTTACTTTAGATTTTAAACATATTAGATATGATAAAAAGGATGCACCCATTCTCTATCCACCTTGAATGAAGGTCTCTCCTGAGACAGAAGATTTGTGTTTTAATGGTCGCCATGCTTATTTTTGGAAAGGATGTTTATCCACCCATTCTGTTGCCGAGATATGACCATTTCTGACAAATGAACTGTTCTTGTCATAAAAATAAACTCACATGGAAAGAAATATAAAACTCATAAAAATCTTTCAACTTTTGTATGAGAACGCTACGGAGGGGGTCACGTGACCGCCAATATCACGTGATTCGCGCATGCGCAGAACGGTGGTTGATGTGCATTAAAATCGGGGAGGATTAGTTTAAAATATAATCAACATTAAAACCAAATATTGTTTCTTGTATGGAAGTTATTCAATTAGTTTGCGAACTTTTTGATCACCCCTCGTATACATCCATTTGCAATATTATATGCATTAAAAGTCGCTGTTCATGACATTGTAAAATCATATAAACAAGACGGATTAAATCCCAACTGATCTTTAGGGAATTTCATTAAAAAATGAGTATGGGGTAGAAGAAGCAGATATTGAAAAACAATGACGTTGTCGGACGTCATAAAACTAAACGGCGACGGCGCCGGGTGATGATATTATGTCGTTTTTATTTTATCATAATTTAAGAAATGATGAACGTATCAAAAATTTTGAACATTTCTTTATTTTTTGTTGTTTTATTTCCATAAAAATTTTGTAAGCTCAGACTACTAAGTACTAATTTTAAAGCCTCAGTCCACGAACTTTTTAATAACCCCTCGTATACGGAAGTTCTTTTGCTATATAAATCTTTCGCTAAACAGTTAATAAAACGATGAAGATATATCATTTAAAAAGCCCAAAATCGTTTCTCCTGAAGGACACAGCAACCATTCTATCCTTAACCCCTCACTTCCCACCTTGACCAACTCCTGCCAAGTTTACTTTCCTGAATGTTTTTCCTTCTTTATTTAATGCCTTTTGGATACTATCTATCATGAATAAGATATTATTTAAGTAATTTTACTATACCTCCAATCATCTCCCGTGTTAGTAAATAATGTTACTGTCCCTAATACCGGAATACCATAACATAAAAATTTAACCACTACCATACTTTGGACTTGTTTGGAATTATGTAATTCCGTACCTTCGTTCAAAACGCAGGTTTAAATGTTAAAGTAAGCCGTCTTTTCCAAAAGACCATGCTTAATTCTTGCAAAAGGAAGGTGATGTTCTAGAACACCAAATGCAGTTACAATTAATACGTTCTAGTGTTTACACAACGCATTCTAGAGCTGAAGGAGATTATAAGTCTTATAAGAAATAAATTACGCAAACAAAGAATAACATTATTTGTTAAAAGTTGATTTACAAATAAAAAGGACCGGTTTGTATAAATACCGCGTTATTTAGTACTTGTGTACTTAAATATTTGTCAGGATATGTGCCGGGGCCAGTGATAGTGTTTATATTCAGACACGGCCATGATCGCTCAGGTTATCGTAACGATATTTCTTGTGTATCTTCTATCTCTTGTGATTCATTATGGACGACAGTACAGACAATGGATTCAGCTCACCTCCAAAATTATACCTATGGGAAAGCTGCATCCTATCTGGGGACATTTTGTCTTGGTATGTTATTTTACATGATCATGTTTAAAACGTGACAGATTGACCTATAATCGGCTACATTTATATGGTCAACTGTGTTTTTGACCCAATGAATTTTACCTGCATTTCTATTTTCATATCACTAGCAAATATACGAATTACAACTCTTGATTATTTCAAACTGTCGATTAGATATTTTGCTATTGACATATAAAATGTTATCTACGTACATGTAGATGTTTTCATGAAATATGCTTTAACGAGCCCCTCCGTGTAATCGGTAAATCGAAAGAGGTACAGGTAAAGTTAAGCATGGGAATATGCAAAACCACAGTTATATTTTGACTATAAATAACATGAATAATGTGCATGCACATCGAGAACTATTCGCTGCAAGAAACAAAAGTTCTACTATATGGACCTGTAAATTGTTTCAAGAGGTACAGAAGATCAACCAAAAAATATACATACACTAATTTTTGTCCGTGCTTTTTTTTTTTCGGGGGATGGGCCTCCCCCTGATGGGGGCTCCGAAAAACGGTCTATGAGTGTTTTGTACATGCACTTTTGTTTAAACAATACCGTACGTACTACAAATGTATTTTACTTTATCATGTTTATATAAGTATTCCTTATAAGTATAAATCTTAACCAAAGTATATTAAATAAGGCAGAAAAAAAGATGCCGAACTCTCCAAGCCTTTCAATGATTTGTTCAATGTCTCCTTATAATTTCTTATGAAAATAATTTCTAAAATTTTTGTGTTAGAATACTGTTTTTCTTCCTTTAGTTTGATAACATGAAGGGGTTCTTCAAGATCGTTTTAGATACGCAGGAGAAGACTAGAATGAAGCTCTTCCACGGTTGGACAATGTTCTTCTACCCTAGCTTTTACGTGTGTCACCCAGACACGGCCAAAAATTTTCGAGCCTGATTTATCACTTACCTAATGTTTCGCTTAATTTATTTTAGAGAAAACATACTTCTTTTATACTCGGTATCTTTTAGAAACTGCATTGGACAGAATTTTGCTTTCAATGAGCTAAAAGTTATGATTGGATCATTGCTGAAAAGGTATATCTGCAGATATTCTGAGATCATACTTATAATTGTTACCTTTTTATTTGTGATTTTTATGCTTTTAACCATTTGTTCTACCTCTGTCTACAGATTCAAAGTGAGCTTAGTGGACGGACATGTTTATGAAGAATTCCCGGATGTAGTGATGCGATCAAGATATGGAATTAAGATAAATTTAGAAGAAAGGAAGTAGCGAGTGCATGTGCATCTATCTACATTCGTTTTAAAAATACTTAGTTTAATAAGTAACTTCAGGATTCTAATGAATCAGCAGCGCGGTATATGCAGGCATCATCATTGTGCAAGAGACGGATGACCCAAATTATTTCATTGATCACTAGAATTCAGGTGCTATATATTGTATTGTAAATTCGGACGGATTTTATCAGAAATACGTTTTTGAAGTTTTCCAGGCTAAACCATCTAATTATCTATATCCGATGATTCGAGATATTATGGTAGAAATACATAAAAAAAAAGAGAGATTAAAGTTCGAGAAAATGAAGTATTTGTTATCTGAAGAATTAATATAACACCATTAATCATGTAAACTTCAGAGATTGGACCAGGTGGCATGGAGGAGTAAGAATCCCCTGTCTATTGATCAAATCCGCCGTAAAATCTCTCTTTAGACAGGGTATAAACGGATGTCAGTTCACTATTGAAATAAAAGCCAACAATTTGTATAAAAATATCCAGAAAATATTCATGTTGACTGAATGCGATCGTTGATACCCTTGTAACATTAAGTTATTTGTCAAAAGCTATAACTTGACTGTGTGTCTGTGTGTAGAAATTAATTTTATATAGAAAATGTTCTTGTAAAGTTATAAAAAGAGAAAAGGAGACATTGTGTACATTGGGGAGGAAATAAGCACCTCCTTCCAATTTACCTGGTCTTAGAACCTCTGTCAATCATCTGAAATTAAGCTTGGGATTGGATACTTTGATTTTATTGACATTTAGTTTGCTGCTGTTGTGTATATCTTGTGTACCTTGTCTGGAGATCGTAGTCATCATCGTACCGACCATCGAATTAACTTTCAGGCTTTTGATGCCTACCGCACATGCCAACGTGATAAAGAAGCAATCAACTCGTTCTTTTCTTTTTTAATTCATAAGAATATGCTATAAATATACTGAATCTATCAAATAATTAAATAAATGACAAGAAAAAATCATGGCTATATAATACGTATTATAAATTTAATTTTAAAAGGGAGGATTTCATATCACGATTACAATCGATGCTTTTTATTTCCGTGTCAAAACATGAGTTAACGTACATTTATTCCTCCATTAATTAACAAAATAAACCGACCTGCGTTTGAAGCTAGTATCATGGAATTAAATAAAATTATTTTTTAAAACAAGTATGACAATAATCACAATATTGTTACATTGTTCATGCGTCAAGCGAATTTATATTATAAGACAAACCTTTACGTGTCGTTTTCCTTCGAGACATGGTGACGAAGTTACGCCGGTATAATAATGTTTTAGAAGAGAAATTAATCGGAATATAACATCTTGCTTTGTATTTGATGTTTGAAATTAATAATGAATCCCGAAAGAAAAAAACGATGCAGATGATTCTTTTCCCGTTTCATAGCTGTCGGGGAATCAACGTACCTCGGTCCGAAGCCCTGGCCATTTTTACCGATCATGCGTTATGGAAAAATCAAGTAGGGTTTATCTTAAAAAGATATTTATTTAGACAATAATATTTCTACTTCAACATTTTATTCTGAAAACATCGTTTCTAAGTTTTATTATTATTTACCGAGAGACTGTTTTATGAATCACTTTCTTCTTTCGTTTTGCGTAGACGACGTGTAATTTGAATTACTTCCCTTTTTGTCGCAAGATGACGACAGATTTTGGTATTTTCGTTATAACACTTCATTAAGAAACACACTGTATATAGAAAATGTCGAATTACAAAAGATATCAATTATTTTAAAAGAAAGAAATTGAGAAGGATTCTGTCTGCAACAAAAAATGCTTTATTTCGCATTTCAATTCATGAGCTAAACATGAAAAAAACGGCCTCGTTTTTACAAAGTCGTAGGAAAACGCCTACAGGTACTACACCCAGAGGCTTAGGTAACATCCTGTGTATATAGGTAGTATACACAAGCCAGCGTCGTTCCCTCGGCCGCTTCGATTAAGCTCCACCCCACACCAAACTTACCTGAGGAAAACCGTACGGTTGAAAACCTCGGCCTTTAAGCTGTAAACCTGTAAAAGTTTAAATTTTTAAGCATCAGATTTAAACTTAATACATATAAAACTAAAGACATAACAGAGTTCGATTTCTAAGGAAAATAGCACTCTCTCCGCGGATAACAAGGAATACGAGAAGCATACCGGACGTGAAAACTAGTTTAATTGGTTCAAGAGTGGAATCACAGGGCATACTCACAATAATGGGCATTGGCCTTACACAGTAACCCTAATATACAATGTCAATTAACAATAGTTATTTCCATTCTTATGTCGACACGGTATATCCCGGTGAGCTTGAAATAAAAGAGAACATAGAGTTTAAAACTTCTGTTTCATATATAGATCTTTGCAAGAAAAAGACGTTAGTGATTATCCAACAACATAGCTCAATGATAAACGTGATGACTTAAACTTTTCAATCGTCAACTTCCCTCACTTATGCAACAGTATACCGCTGTCACCTGCATACTAAGTTTATATCTCTCATGCAGTTGATTCGATACAGAATAGCATGTTCTACGTATGAACAATTTCTAAGAGGAGGTAAATACAATTTATCATTGAGTCAAATGCTGACTTTCCTCATACTGATTGTTAAGCCATTATTTACACACCGACTTGTCCACGGATTTTTCCCGTTATTTCCAAATCACGACAAGGAGCACACAGGGGTGTGACCGGTCGATAGGGGATGCTTAATCTTCCATGGTACCTGATCCCACCTCTGATGTTTTGGAGGTCCATGTTTGCTCCGCTTCTATTTTGTATTGTTTAATGGACTTTTAAGCTCGAATACTGTTCGTTATTTCATACACAATGTCTCCTTTTCTCTTTTTATAACTTTACAAGAACATTTTCTATATAAAATTAATTTCTACACACAGACACACAGTCAAGTTATAGCTTTTGACAAATAACTTAATGTTACAAGGGTATCAACGATCGCATTCAGTCAACATGAATATTTTCTGGATATTTTTATACAAATTGTTGGCTTTTATTTCAATAGTGAACTGACATCCGTTTATACCCTGTCTAAAGAGAGATTTTACGGCGGATTTGATCAATAGACAGGGGATTCTTACTCCTCCATGCCACCTGGTCCAATCTCTGAAGTTTACATGATTAATGGTGTTATATTAATTCTTCAGATAACAAATACTTCATTTTCTCGAACTTTAATCTCTCTTTTTTTTATGTATTTCTACCATAATATCTCGAATCATCGGATATAGATAATTAGATGGTTTAGCCTGGAAAACTTCAAAAACGTATTTCTGATAAAATCCGTCCGAATTTACAATACAATATATAGCACCTGAATTCTAGTGATCAATGAAATAATTTGGGTCATCCGTCTCTTGCACAATGATGATGCCTGCATATACCGCGCTGCTGATTCATTAGAATCCTGAAGTTACTTATTAAACTAAGTATTTTTAAAACGAATGTAGATAGATGCACATGCACTCGCTACTTCCTTTCTTCTAAATTTATCTTAATTCCATATCTTGATCGCATCACTACATCCGGGAATTCTTCATAAACATGTCCGTCCACTAAGCTCACTTTGAATCTGTAGACAGAGGTAGAACAAATGGTTAAAAGCATAAAAATCACAAATAAAAAGGTAACAATTATAAGTATGATCTCAGAATATCTGCAGATATACCTTTTCAGCAATGATCCAATCATAACTTTTAGCTCATTGAAAGCAAAATTCTGTCCAATGCAGTTTCTAAAAGATACCGAGTATAAAAGAAGTATGTTTTCTCTAAAATAAATTAAGCGAAACATTAGGTAAGTGATAAATCAGGCTCGAAAATTTTACTCCTACCTTGGACCAGCAGAAAATGGGAAGTAGCTAAAGGGATCACGTGATAATTTAGCCTCGTCTTCAAATCTCTCTGGTTTAAAATCCTGAGATAACGTAAATAACTCAAAGAAATATTTTACGCATTTTTAAGCTAAATAAAAGCTTAAAAAAATAAGTTTTAAAAATATAAAACGCTTTCACCGGGATACATACTCGGTATGAGATGAAATTCCGAAGGGCACTTCTTGTGCTCGCTTGTTAATCGAGATGTTTTCTATATACTTCTGAAGCGGAATCTCTTCATCTGTTATTGTACACACGATATAAGTAACATAAGGTTTCTTACCATATGGTCAGGCCATACATCTGGATGATGATTGACTGCGTGGATGACGACATCTACAGCGAAGTAGGGAGGGATCTCCAGTCCCTCAACACAGAGGGGCTTCGTCAGATACCGACTGACCGCTGGGACCGGAGAATGCATCCTCATCACCTCCCGTAGAAACATCGACATGTATTTCAACCGACTTAAATCATCCCTTAAAAAACAGAGATACCAAAAGAAAATTTTTAAATGCATTGATCTACTTATAAATCTTGATAAAAATAGAAAGCTACATAACTGATCCACTTAGAATAAAACAGAACTTTCTTTCATTTTTCGATGGAGGAAAATAACATGTGTAATTTACATTTACATGTGTAATTAAATAATCTATTCTTACCAAATTGGTATAAGAAAGAAACTATGAAATTTGAGGTGAAGGTAATGAAAAAGTCTATGCCTCAACATTAAGGTGTGATTGGAATACATTCGTATATAGAGATGTAGCTACGGTATTGAATCCAAGAATGAAATGGATAGTTACATGACAACATGTATGGTAAGGTGAAAAATTGCTTGAACAGTTTAATTTAATCACTTTACAAATCGAGTTCACACAAAATATTTATATTTTCTAAAGGTTTATCCTTACCACTGTAGATGCTGTCGTTCGCCAAGGATTTCTACAACTTCTTGATACACTTTTTCTTGTATTTCTGGATATTTTGCCAAGGAGTAAATTGCCCAGCTAATGGCGGACGCAGTAGTGTCATGTCCTAGAATTGTATGTGATGAACATTTTATTTTATTGGCCAAGTACAAGAACAAATAACAGTGGGGACACATTTAGCAGTTGGTTATTTATTCTATTATTTAAAATTATCTATTTGGTATAAAAGAATCAATTTATTATAAGTAGTGAAACAAATTACACCATAAGTATTATCAATTTCAATATTTCTACAATTAAAACATTGAAATTCTAAATTTCGGAATAAGTCTTTATATTGTACTTTCAAGAACACTTCAGACTATTGAGAACCTTCGAAAAGAAATGTGTCGACTTCAGCCCGGATTTCCTCTGGACTGAGACCTTTGCCATTTTCGTCCTTTGCTGTTATCAGAATATCCAGAAAATCTTTACGACGTTTGTTGATATGATCCGGATCAAGTTGCTGTTAAAGACAATTAAAAGCAGCTGTGTATGTATTGGGCCTTTACATTGTTTATACAAGGTAAATTGATCATATCGTACTTCTAGGAGCATACCAATGCTTTAATTCTGGACTGAATTATTTTATCTGCAAATTGATGAACACTGTCAGTCAGCTTTTTGTTTTCTCTGCCGTCAGCTGTTAATCCATACATTAAATCAGGGTGCACCCATGGTGTTCTACAATATGAAATATTTATGTCTTTGGACGGCAAGCAGCACATACAAAATTGCAAAACCTTATACTAGTATCTTCTTCCAAAAATTAAGCAGATATTCTTTTAATAATTGATAAAAGTTTCTCTCATTTTCCTTCTGAGGATTATATGGAATATGAAATTATCTTATTATTTTAATAAGTTTTTGTTTTCATATTGCAACTATTTCAGGGTTCATGTTGACATTATTTTCTCAATGAAATATACTCTAAAATTCTATATTAATGGGTAACTTTATATGGAAATGGCAATAGATAGGCCATGTGATAAAAAACCCGACCAAAACATCACCAATATAGCACTTCGATGGACACCAGAAGGAAAGAGAAAACTTGATTGGCCAAAGAACACCTGGCGAAGGACTGTAGAAAAGGAAATGAGAGACCACAAACTAATTTTGGGAGAATTGGAGAGAAATGATCAAGTTGTAGAGAGAAGTGGAGAAACCTAGTCCTTGCCCTATGTGCCCCCGAACATAACAGGGACTAGGTAGGTACTAGGTAGATAGGTAAAGGATAACAGAATGTTCCTTGAAGGACTTGATTAGATACTAACTATGCTTTCAATCTGTTTAAAACACAGGGACTGCCTCAGTAAAACTGATTTTGATGATGGCACATTTAGCATGTATAGTTATTATGTTTTGCTTTTTGTTAAGCGTCCCTTTCGAGAATTTTTCACTCATATTGAGACGACACCACTTGCCGGTGTAGGGCTGAAAATAGACTTTTACTCGGCACTCGTGGCACTTGTTTGTCCCAACACCTTCTTCGGTACGGTTAGATTATACATGTTTGGTCTCATCCGAAGTACCGTTCTCCACATCTCACAGTGGATTCGAACCCGCGACGTAAGGTAAAGCTCTATTCTCTGCGACTCTAGAGCAAATACTACTACCTTGAAACTAGTACTTACACCATCCTCTTAATGGCTAGAGTCGTCAGTCTATTGACCTGCTCCACATAGGGGTGACTGTCTCTGAAATTAAATGAAGGATATACTTTGTCAGGTATGAATAATGATAACAATTTGTAAAAAAAAAAAAAACACACACACACACACACACACATTTTAAATGCTCTTATATGGATTTATGCAATTTCTGTGATATGTCGCCAAAACGTAAAATAAAATACGAGACTAGCTGTAATGCATCACTCTATTTTAATTATTTCAAGCCTTCTTTAACATTTCATAAGTCAGAGATAAATAAACTCATTATATGTAATCCCCATTCGAGTAAATTGATGAGCACAGTCTGATTATCAATATTTTGCTGTCTTTAAAGATGTTGCATGAAGGAAACAGCTGGTATCACAGTTTAAAAATGAAATAAGATTTTAACCCAATTGTTACATCTTTATACAGTCAATATAATTTTCTCAATGTCCTAATTGTAATACCTAAGCATTTTACCTAGTAATGAAGAGATAAATGACCCGGAAGAAAGTACATGTAACTTTATACGTATAATATAGCCGCCTGCTTTAAAATTGTGCTTGTAACATACCTTGCAAAGGGTATGTTTTTTGATGACAGGGTTTGATTTTTACACACAAAACGAAAATATCAAAATACTTTTGAAAAAAAAAAGACAAACCCCATTTCCTGAACTCGTTCGTTGTAGGAGAGGGAGCACCGTAACATGGTGTCCAATGTTGCTAGTGATACCAGCTTATAAATCTCTATGCTCTGATTAGAGTCACAGGCTTTTTGTAGTTTTTCCTGTAAAGTGTAACATCAAATGTAGTGCAAAGTGTTATACAGAAAGTGTTCTTGAAGAATAAGTCATATTTACATTTTTAAACTTTAAAAAAATTAATATATCTAATGGAATACCAAGAAAATATCTGCAACATCATTGTAAATTTGAACGTAAGGTTTGAGGATATCAAAATGGAAGGCAGGAGTTAGAAGACGGCGGTTTCTTTCCCATTTTCGCCCGTCTGAAAGCAGTAAGCCATCGCCTACAACAATCACAAAACAGTATATTATCAAAAGGTACTGATGAATACGAAACATATTCATTCTGAGTAATGAGGAGGTGACTAAAGTTTATATAACATTCTATTTAATGTCCTGTACAAAGTATAGGAGCATTTGTATAAACGGCTAATCTGGGTGGTTCATAAAAATCCTATTATGAGCTTTATTTTTTAAGCTCTTTCAGGTGAGTTTCTCTTAATTATTTCTTCCTTGGAGTATTTGACCGTTCTCTTTCTTTTGGTTGATCGGCCTCCTATAATGTTCTGCCTCGTATTCTTGGTTGAGGGTTTTAATGTGTTGGACCACCGTCCTCAACACCATTATAGCAATATAATTGCTATAGTTAACTGGCCCCTCCAGGTCTTCAAGACAATTGAAGCTTCTTTTTCCCATATACAGTTGTGTATTTCAATTTTTTCTTTCATTTATCATGTCAAGTTTAATATTTGTTACCAAGTCTCTATGAAGATGCTTTTTAGAAAAATCTGGCACGTTGAATCGTTGGTAAGCAATGGAGAAACTTACATCTGAATGTACAATTTTCAAAGAATCAATTAGATAAGCTTTTCGAACACCATCAACAAGTTGTACTACTATCTATTATGAGAAAAACTAGCTTTAGAGACTGAATTCTTGCAAATGACTGTCCCAACCCCTCCAACCATCAACCAACTTTATTGGTGACCATCCAATCAAATGAAAAAGGAAACGACCACGACATCTGCACTGTTGCCTTGAAAAATTGTCTACTTCTTTATCACGTTGGCATGTGCGGTAGGCATCAAAAGCCTGAAAGTTAATTCGATGGTCGGTACGATGATGACTACGATCTCCAGACAAGGTACACAAGATATACACAACAGCAGCAAACTAAATGTCAATAAAATCAAAGTATCCAATCCCAAGCTTAATTTCAGATGATTGACAGAGGTTCTAAGACCAGGTAAATTGGAAGGAGGTGCTTATTTCCTCCCCAATGCTACAATGTAACAGATTTTCAAGTTAATGAAAAACCTTCTGGAAATAAATGTGATAGACAAAATGTAAGGATGGGTAGAGAAAAGGGCAAATAGGGCTTAAAAAACTAATCTTCACTCTCCTTCCCCATTTCAGAGATCATCAATCATATAATAGACACACAAAACAAACGACTAGAAGTGCTTTTTGAGACTGTAAATTATATGAAAGATACTAGAACAGTTGTGTGATTATGAATATTTTCACTTCATTATCAATCACAGGTACATGTAATAAACAGTAATGTTTGTCTGATCTGGTCTACGTTTGTTGTTACTTTTACTGAAAAGGTAAGAATGATTCTGCATATTTTTCTGCAAATTGTAAGTTAAAACTTGTGAAAAAGCAAAACTTTTATAGAGATTCTAAATTAAATGACATATTTTTTTTGTTAAATAATACCTTGCTCACCTGGCAATAATTCAAGTTTTGTTCTTCGTGTGAAAATAGTAATTTGAAAAAAGGAATACAGTAGCACATGAACAATATCAAACAAATGAATGAGTTTTTTAAATATTGAAATAATATGTGATAATGACAGTGCTTTCAACCAAAATACTGTACGAAATAAAAATCCATGTTATGTCCATTCCCCTATGGTCTGTGGATCACCTTTTAGAATTCTCTTAATTCGTTCAACATTTAATGTTAAATGTATTCCAACTCTTCGAAACATGTTTTCTGTATATTCTGTATTTGTTTTTCCAGTTAAGAAGATATGTTTCTTTTTGTAAAATTAAAATCAATTTAAAAAAAGTAGTATATACAACAGTTGAATTAAACTTTTCTGTGACTCAGATTTGAAAAATTGAGTCTGTCACATTGATATATTTACCTTGCTTATAACACTCTTTATTGATCGGTCACAGTACTTTTAAAAGAGTTCACAGTAAATTTGACATTACCTTAAAATCACCTGTTTAAGAACAACTGTTGTATGATGGATCATGTCAACTTACAATAAGTATTTAATGTATATTCTCTATTTGGTCATGAGATATGACCTTAAATTAAGGCCATATGCACTATGTTTGCAGTTATTAAAAGGTAGAGGAAATTATAATCCACGTATTTCTGGATGGCTGTAATAATAAATAAATAAAACTAGTTATTATAATCTACAGTATTGATTAATTATACATGTGTATATATTCACTTTAATAGTTTGATGTATTAATCATGCAGTGTTGAATGCTTGGACATATCAAAGGAAATATTCAAAAAAATCTAAATGCGAAATGAATGGTTGCATTTGTATAACAGTGAGTTGGCGGGGGCACATATAGTTAGTGTTAATGTTTATGTGTTAATCGAAGGTAAACATTAAATTAAACTGTTAACAAATCGTAATTGAAGCGAATAAATATTGACAAATCTGGATCGACTACGCTGTTAATGGAATTAATTGTTTAACATTTGCTCGAGTATCCCGGCTGAACTTGAGCTGCACGCTTAAAATTAACTTTGAAGTTTGGTGAAGGGGGATTCGCATGAACAAATTAAAATTCATAAACGGTAGGCCTACTTGTTGTCCAGTGTGAGGATGTGATATATGTATAAACGATCCAGGTACAGCGGCTACACAAAATCTCAGCAGCATATCTTGGACTGTGTTATTTGATTTCGTGAATCCGAAGTAAGACGCATGAACAAATTAAAATTCATAAACGGTAGGCCTACTTGTTGTCCAGTGTGAGGATGTGATATATGTATAAACGATCCAGGTACAGCGGCTACACAAAATCTCAGCAGCATATCTTGGACTGTGTTATTTGATTTCGTGAATCCGAAGTAAGTTTTATCTACCTCGCGTTTTTAATAATATTTTTAATTAATGTAGATGTAGGCCTATGAGTGTTTTGGGAGGGGGTGTATATTCTATAAACACTTAGATAAACCTCGATCACAAATCTTTGCAGCGATAAATAAAAAATACACAAAATATTGACAATGAATTCTTGAATGAATTCAATATGTAAATGATATTTTACTGTAGCGACAGAATTTAAGTCCATTTAAAACAGTATATATAATTTTTTATATTAACTGTAAAATATAAATACTCGTAGGACTGACTTTGTATTAATTAATTGTATTGGGACAGTCATTATCGGATTTAAAAAAAAAATGAAGTAATAGAGCTTTCTGTGCGATATAAATGACATTCCATTGATTTTACAATCGATGTCCAAAGTCTTTTTAAATGAAGTCGATGGGAGAAGAAAAAGAGCAACTCTGGGCTTTAATCCCGAAGTCAATATTCGGTTGGCAGAAATTCAGCGTGTTTTCTCACGCGCAAACGAACCCTCCATGTGATTTCTTCAAAAGTTAAAGAGATGACTGGAGATACGAAAAGATATCAGCTCTACTATTTATCATGTTTTATTTGATATAGTCGGACACATTATCTAAGACTTCATTCTTTTAGTACAAATGTTTAAATTTTAATGAGCGTTTAACAGATATATAAACATTTTGAAAATCCAATGTATAAATGGGTTTAAAATTGGCAAATATGTTATTGATTTTTTTAAGATGAGGACCTTTTTATCATCAGCTGTTAGTACAGTAACAGTTTTATCATGCATCATTTTCAGCACTGAATTATTAATCATAGTTTACATTTTATACTTATATCATTTTACAAATGCTGTTACTGTCTCGCATTATGTTTGTTTTAACTATATATCGGTGTCATGTCATGTTTTGTATAAATACAATGGCTTCATAAGAAAACAAGAGATGTAGGTAGTACTGTTTAATGCTATAAAATTAGAGTTTATTTTGAAAATAGTCTCCGGGTAATGTACAAGTTTCGATCGATGTTATGGAGCCCGTGATATTCCCCCTGACAATGACATGATCGACATCTTCGACACAGATGTGTCCAGCTGGCGTTATTCGACATATTGACAGGTCATTTATACAAATACAACATGTATGACTGTGTTATACATTGAATACTGGATCTTTACAGAACATCACTCGATAACAAGTTAAGTATTTCATTTTAACAGTTTCACAAAGTACAGCTTTGTGCATTGCACTCTTATATAATATGTACTTTTTCAAATCATTATTTTTTTGTCGATAACGAAGTACGAAAAATGATGATCGATTCCGTAGATTTGTCGTGGACGGATCGGCGCTCTTTTCTTCTGATGGGAACTTGGCCACCAGATTATCTTCTGCTAATCACAGCAGGCATCAGAGAGCATCTGCCCTGATTAGACGGCGTCTGAACTCTCTCAGTGACCAGCTGTAGAGGGGTGTATAACAGTGTTTCTTCTACAAACAGTCTCCGCAATAAACTCTGCTACTGAATGCGCAAAATTGCACCGACTATAAAGCATTAGTGGGTGTTTATGAATTCATGTACGGTGTCTATATGCGATAAGACAAACCCCTACCGAGCCCCCTGAACAAATGCTTTCTCCCCGTCGTTGTCGAGAAAAATATGATACGCTTGTTGATATATATGGCACGCCAAATTCACAAAAATGAGCAAATCATAGTTTCACAATCGATAAACTAGGTTGATCGGTTGTAAACTATAGTTTACGGACTGTAAACTATAGTTAACAACGTTAATCTATATTTTACATCTGTAAACTATAGTTAACGCGATAATCTATGTTTCACAACCGTAAACTATACTTAACACCGAAAACTATCATTTGCGATTGCAAAACATAGATTATCTGATAAATACAGTTTCACGATTTGTAAACTATAGTTTACAAACCGTTAACTATAGTTAACGATCTGATAAATATAGTTTCACGATTTGTGAAACTATGATTAACAACTCTTAACTATAGTTTACGATTGTAAACTATAGTTTACAAACGTGAATCTATGTTTATCAACAAAATCTATTGTTAACGCTTATTACAGACAGATAAACTTAGATTATCATTCGTAAACTATAGTTAACAACCGTTAAATATAGTTTTACAGATGAAAACTATACTTAACGAATCGTTAACTATAGTTTACGGTTTGTAAACTATAGTTTACAGTCGATAAACCTAGTTTATCAATTGTGAAACTAGGTTTATCTCATTTTTGTGAATTTGGCGTGCCATAGATATAATAGAACGCAGCAATTTACTACTTTCTGTGCCAACTCTCACTCTCATTCGGAGCTTTAGATGCACCTCCGAGTTACGGCTTCAATAACATCTATTGGTGATCAATTTGATTTCAGTGAAACATTTTTTGTAGATGTGTTTTTAGATATCTACAGAGATGGGGGTAGAGAGTGTGGAGGAAAAACTGGAAGAACATGAGCCTATGGCACCAACAGCTTCCATGGAAACAGTGTCCGTCGTCCGAAAAATTAAGGTAGGTTCTACAACCTGTATATTTGAAGTATAATATGACAATTGTACGTTTTTAAGACAGAGTTATAGATCTGTTGTGAACAATTATGATTTACCAAAAAAATTAGTAGTCTTCTAAAATTCCCTGATAGAAACTCAACACGTGTTTCAAATTCTAACTTATCATTAGCCTCCCAAGAAGGAGGTCAATAGTTTACGATGAGGTATTTTATTATTTAGTGAAAATACATGGACAGTTCTTTTAATCCCTCTAAAGTACTTTTGTCTTTTAACTTTTCATTCTATAACAAGCTGATTATTGATAGCACCAAATGATGTAAAGCTTTCGACATCTCTGTAACCCCGTCATTAACACTTGGAGAGATTTCAGAATTTGTCGACAGATATACTCCGTATTTTTTGCCGTAGATACATGCTTTTATATAAATATAAACAGAAAGTGCTCTCTACAACGTACATGTGTGATGCACATTTCCCCCATTTTTTTTTCTAAAATCTATTAGATTATGAAGATAATTACAACCAATACTCACTACCGGGTGTTCTGTTATTTATGTGAAGTGGACATGTAAACGTTGTCAAATATACTTATGACTATCTTATATACAGTTGAAATGGTGAGCTAATTTTCTAGAATAAAAATATAAAAGCCGTTTCTGGAGACAAATTAAAGAATGACAAACACTTACACATATTTATCTCACAATGTCGATCATTTTTTAATTTATAGACATTTTAAAAACTTTTTCAGGTGGCTTCCACTTTATTGTTGGTGGGGGCTTTACTGTTTAACATTTTGTCCATCGCCACCACTTCCTGGATGAAGTCAAACGGCCGCCAGGAGGGGCTGTGGGCGAATTGTGTCTCTCCGACCGGGGATATTTACAAGTACGAGTGTACCGGAAATGAATCCAGGGGTCAGTATGAAATCCTATGAATTTAAGGTCAATTATTGAATTATTGAAACAAAAACTATACTTGACCTCTCTCTCTCTCCCTATCTTTCTCTGTGTGTATGTGAGGGAGGGGTGCTGGTGGTGTGGTATTCATATATTATAGTTATATATTAATATGTTAAAATTCAATAAAAAGGACAAGATAGAGTAAGGCCCCTTTTTGGCCCCTGATTTTGGGGTGTCTTTTAGAATGTTGCAACAGAATTAAGACCATTCCAACTTTTTTCTATGTTTAGCGTCCGCGTGCGCCTGGGTTTTTGACACCCAATTTCAGAAAAATTGAAAAAAAACTTATTACCCCTGCCACAAAATGAGTATTTGTTCTAAGTTATTGGATACATAGAGGCCACAGCAAGGCCTGAAAATATGTCAATTTTCGTATTTTCTCATTTTTATACAAATTTTAATCAATTTTACAGGGTATTTTCTTTCAGAAAACATAGAGTACAAGCTTGTCTATCTACCAAATTTTATATTTCATACATTAGTATCAGATGCATATTTTATGTAAAAATCTCAGATAGGCAAGATTGTGCTCTATGATTTCCAAAGTGTACAGTATCTCAAATATGACGAAATTCCAACAGAATTGAGAAAATTCAGGAAAAGGTCCTATTTATGCACTATTTTGTGGCCTCCATGTAAGATTTGAATCAAAATTAGTGTTAGTTTTAAAACAAGTATCAATTTAAGTTCTTAACTACAAACTATCACCGTTTTATCTGTGTTCTGATTTTTACATCAAATAGGGGGCCAGATTCCATGGTTACCATACTTTGCCCTTTAAAGTTTTTTTGCACTTACTTTTGTATACAAACAAATATCACATGTATATATAAAAAGTATACTCATTTAAACTAATCAATATATATGGACTTAATAGCAGTTAAGTTTACTTAACATGAAAATTGAAGGTTCGCTATAATTTTTTTTCTTTTTCTAAGCAACATAGCCACGTTTAATTTTGATTTACAGATGTTTTAGACATAAAGTTAATGGCGTCTATACTCGAAGTACATGTACTTAGGATTTTGAATAAAAATTATAGACAAATCCTATTATAAATCTTGATCATAAATCTCCACACGGTCAGATTGTGTCCTTGTCTTATCCCATGACCACAAATCATTAAGTCAGAGGGAAACAGAAGGGGATTAAATAAAACACAGATAATGGAAAACGGTGTATAATAAAACAGAGTTTTGTTTGTTTAATGTTCTTAGCTGAAGAATCTTGTTCCGAGCTTGAGTAAAACATATGCAATATTACATGTACGGTTCATTTAGAAGCTATGTTAAGTTTTTTAAATTAGGAAATAAAATTGATTGATTAGTTATTTATTATTAATTATAATAAAACATCAGCAGCTGAGAGGGACGAAAAGTGTGCAAGTCCACGTGGCTGTGTTTCGCTTGCTTATACTTTATTGTCAGTAACATCCGTACAATTTGCAAATTCTTTTTGGTGTTTCAGAAGGAGGGGTACTTTTCAATAAGAAAACTCCAAAAAGGCATGCGTATTGTAATAAAAACAAACAGAGAAAGCCTAGCCGTTAAAAAATTGCCGAGTTTTTGGCACTCTATATAATGTGTCGAAATATAGATGCTTTCTGGGGAATATCTCTGGAATTCTGGAGATGACAAACACATGTTGTGTCGCTGTCTGACAAAAAGTCTCCTTCTTCATAATAATCAAAAACATCACCTTCATTGCCTAATTGCTGAATACTCAACATTTCCTTATGACCTATATTTACTTTCATTATTCTCCCCATCTTTAAATTATCATTATGAGCGATATCAAAAGATTGCAGGAATAAGAAAATCTGTATCATCAGTTCTAGATTGGGTTTCCTTTGATAGTGCTTTTTCAGCAAACATTATGTCTGGCGTTGTTGTGTGGGATCTTTGGCCATACGGTGTATCATTCTGTTTTCTCTGCAGACATTTAGACAAACATCAACAGGTCGGCAGGTTAATCTACAACAATGTTATCCTCAGTACTTACTGTTTTTATACGAACCCTTATAAGTTACTTATGACTGGTGATAACGACTCTCTGTAAGGTAACACTCATCAGCAGCTGGCTTACGGATACTCATTAAGTCGCAGCTAATTACCTCTATATTCGGAGTCTTTATTCAGAACTATCGAGTTTCTCAAGGGGAAAGAATGTAAAAATTAACATTTGCATGCAATAGACTTTTTTGTTTTAAAATAAGTATACATCTTCAAATTTACGGATATTCTCAGAAAGCAGTTCTCAAAAGTCTTTTGATTAATCAAATATACCGTTGCTCAATCAAAGCAATAAAACATTAATTTGAATATACTAGTATTTTTATGACAACCAAAAAATTAGTTATGCACAGGTACATTGTTCTACCAAATAGTGCTCCTCTCTGCAACTTATTTTACGATCTTCACATTATATTAATCAAATATACCGTTGCTCAATCAAAGCAATAAAACATTAATTTGAATATACTAGTATTTTTATGACAACCAAAAAATTAGTTATGCACAGGTACATTGTTCTACCAAATAGTGCTCCTCTCTGCAACTTATTTTACGATCTTCACATTATTAGATCTTGGTTTCCAAGAGTGGGGTATTTTTGTGGAGCGTGTATTTTGGGAGTTTCACGATTTTTTCCTATGATACATATGATAATTAAGTGTAATAAATATAAGTTGTGAAAGTAAATGAGTTGAATATCCGATAGGTGGATGGGGTTCTGTTCACAAGTACCTGTGATCCTACGTATAAAATTTTCACCTGTAATATGTTCCACATCTTTTTTTTAGGTTGGTTAGATGCCTGCCGGATTCTGGTCTGTATCGCCTTCGTGATGACCTTCATCGGTCTCGCCATGACCACATATGGAATACAGAGTATTAACTTTGGAATGAAGTACAAATACTATAACATCGCCATAGTTCTACTATTTTTAGCTGGTAAGAATGTAAACCTCCGTTAAAACTGTTTATACAAAGAATCAGTAGGAACAGTTAATATGTTGTTTATGTTAGTACATAGATTGGATGTAAATACTTCAGCAGTCTACGTTTACAATGTTTACGATACCCATTGTGTTTTGTGACATCAGACTAAAATATCACTAAATGAATAAAAGTTATCTTTACTTATTCTGTCGATTTTATGAACTGCTTTCTTTTTCTTACAGTAATTCCAGAATTAATTGCGGTGATTATTTTCCCTGTAAAATTCAACGAGGAGCTGAATGGTGCAGGGTGGGTGGTCGGCTGGTCTTATGTAATAGCTGTTGTGTCGGCCATTTTTGTCCTCATAGCCGCCATACTTCTTTGTGTTGATCGGGGTGCAGACGAGGCCTTGATTCGCGAAAAGACATGCTACTATAACGAAGAATCTATAGAAGAAACCTTAGAATGATCTGTCCAGTTGTGATTCTAAAAAAGGATTGCAGGTCTCCATTCTGACGGATCAAAATGTTCCGGAAGCCTGAACCGCGTGTTCGTATGATATTCCCGATAAGGTTGATTTCTCCTTCCCCTTCCTTGAGATATAACGTGACACTGTCGCCATCCGACCTCGGGATTAACTCAGATTAAAGGTTGGACATGTATACCCCAAACCCTTACTTAGTCACGAGCAGATTCCATGCTTTTATCGGCGTTCTCTCACATCATACCCGTAACCGTCTCTAGAGTTTACCATCTTTTTTTGACAATTTGTGGGAGAATTGTACACTACAACAAAGATAAAATTTATTTTGACTTGTATTCTTTGGCGGTCAGGGGTTGTTGGGGTACGCTGGATTTCACTGACTGATGAACTGTGTGTATGAGAACTTGTAAAGAACGATCTCCGGATGTCTAATAGCTCACCAGTACTACTATTTGGTTTATTTTGGTCGATAATTACAATGTATATTTTTATTGTATTTAATAATAAAAAGATGCGTACAATGAAATAATTCATTTAAAGGTCTGATAGAATATTGCATGTACAAATATTGATATTAATCTCTCTGACCGTCTGTCTGCTTGTCCGCGAAAAATTCAACCTTGCACATAACTTTAATTGGCTTGGGCTATGGCGTTTTTGTTTCACAGGTGTATTCATTAATATTGAATATTTTTCAAGTACCAAAATATTTTACCAGTTCACCCTATCTTAGAATTTGACCTTCACTGTATTTATGCAAAATTTTACATACATAACTTTAAATATCATATGGCCATAAACTTTTAAATGGTTGCTGCTAGGATTTCTATGTTTCAGTAGAAAATTTCTTGTGATAAGACCCTTCTTTGACCTTTTTAGTATAATTTTATTTTGTCATCTGACCTTGACTTTAGAGTTTTGTTAGTTTTGACAAAATGTACTTTAACCTAGGTCATAACTTCTAAATGGTTTGTGCTAAGGTTTTAATATTTCATAGGTGTATTACTTGTGACGAGACCAACCCTTGCATGGGTACCAACAATTTTGACTCGTTGAGCTTAACCTTACAAATTAACCTACTTTTGAAAAACTTAAATTCGTCGCAATAACTTCTTAATGAGGGAACGTGGGACCCAGTACAAACTTGACAAAGATGCTTTTAACTTGAGAATATTTCTTGACCCTAACCCAGGGCCTTGTCAAGTACTTTGTATTAAGCTACTTTCAGAATCATATAACTTCTGTCTGATACTTTTAATAACTTTTTCACCTTTACCATCAATATAATGTTAGCATAATTATCATTTTTGAAGAAACATATAATTTTCTGAAAGATGTACAAAGACACCCTATCTCCATTTCACCACTAGATAGTCCTCTTCTGCCTGTCCATTACCTGCTGCCTGACAAGTAGAGCCTCTGCCAGCTCCTTCCCTGTAGATGTTGCTCTCTGGATACAAACATTCCAGGGGTTGTCTAAAACATTGGCGGCAGACAATAAGGCAGAGGGCCAGGCTATCGCTGTCAGAAGACCTATAAGAAAGAATTTAAATATAATCAGGCTTTAGAAAACCTATAAAAATAATAAGCTAAAAGATATATAAAATCAAGGTACAACTGTCAGAAACCTACAGATATAAGCTAGAAACTTTTAAACATTATTTTGGTAATAAATAAAGTTTATACAACCAATTTCATTTTGACTTTAACAGGATTTGTGTTGAAATGCAATTTATCTAAAAAGTCAATTGACCGGTCAGAATCAATTATGTGTTACAGTAATATACATCTCAATAGACCTAAAGCAAAGGTCTATGTTATCTTCAAGTGCTTATACTTGTTTACCAGAAACTATGATGTACTTGATTACCAGATATCATGGTGTTCTTGTTTACCAGACACTAAGGTATACTTGTTTACCAGACATTATGGTGTACTTGATTACCAGACATAATGGTGTACTTGATTACCAGACACTATGGTGTACTTGATTACCAGGCACTATGTTTATCAGACATTATGGTGTACTTGATTACCAGACACAATGGTGTACTTGATTACCAGACATAATAGTGTACTTGATTACCAGACACTATGGTGTATTGATTAACAGATATCATGGTGTACTTGATTACCAGACACTATGGTGTACTTGATTACCAGGCATTATGGTATACTTGATTTCCAGACACTATGGTGTACTTGATTACCAGACACTATGGTGTACTTGAATTCCAGACATTATGGTGTACTTGATTACCTGGCACTATGGTGTACTTGATTATCAGACATTATGGTTTATTGATTACCAGACACTATGGTGTATTGATTACCAGATATTATGGTGTACTTGATTACCAGACATTATGGTGTACTTGATTACCCGACATTATGGTGTACTTGATTACAATACACTATAGTGTAATTGTTTACCAGATATTATGGTGTTTGAATACCTGACACTATGGTGTACTTGAGGGCCTCCTGTGTTGCCATGCCCATCGCTCCATTGAGGATATAATCAAAGGCTTCTCCCAGGTCCATCAGGTATTTAGTCTCCCACCTCAGGCTGTACTGCTCACGGGACTCTGCCAGTGACTGCCAAGGCATTTTAAAGTCTGAAATGGAGTGTTACCTCAAGTTCTTATGTACCATTTGTGTTACAATTCAAACAAGAGGCCCATTGGCCACATCACTCACCTAAGAAGCTTAAATCATTACGTTCTTTACCAGATTTCCCCCTTGTAATACATATTGTGACCCCAATCTACCTAAATGATCATAATTTAGACAATTTGAAATCTACGCTACCATAGGATGCTTTGATTCAACATTTTAAAACTTTGATTCCCCATTGTGCCCCCCCCCCCCAACCCCTGGGGGTCATGATTAGAACAATTTAGAATCAACACTACCCTGGGATGCTTCCACATAAGTTTCAACTTTTCTGGCACAGTAGTTCTTGAGAAGAAAATTTTCAAAGATTTTTCCTATATATTTCTATGTAAAACTTTGATTCCCCATTGTGGCCCTGCCCAACCCCGGGGGTCATGATTTTAACAATTTAGAATTTTTACTATCCCAGCATGCTTCCACATAAGTTTCAGCTTTTCTGGCTCAGTGGTTCTTGAGTAGAAGATTTTCAAAATATAGTGATGGTATGTTAGTGGTTCCCAGGATCTGTATAGTGGTGGTATGTAAGTGGTTCCTATGATATGTAGTGATGGTATGTTAGTGGTTCCCAGGATCTGTATAGTGATGGTATGTAATTGGTTCCCAGGATAAGTATAGTGATGGTATGTTAGTGATTCCCGGGATCTGTAGTGATGGTATGTAAGTGGTTCCCAGGATCTGTATAGTGATGGTATGTTAGTGGTTCCCAGGATCTGTATAGTGGTGGTATGTAAGTGGTTCCTATGATATGTAGTGATGGTATGTTAGTGGTCCCCATGATCTGTATAGTGATCGTATGTTAGTGGTTCCCAGGATCTTTATAGTGATGGTATGTAATTGGTTCCCAGGATAAGTATAGTGATGGTATGTTAGTGATTCCCGGGATCTGTAGTGATGGTATGTAAGTGGTTCCCAGGATCTGTATAGTGATGGTATGTTAGTGGTTCCCAGGATCTGTAAAGTGATGGTATGTTGGTGGTTCCCAGGATCTGTAGTGATGGTATGTTAGTGGTTCCTAGGATCTGTATAGTATTAGTATGTTAGTGGTTCCCAGGATCTGTATAGTGATGGTATGTTAGTGGTTCCTATGATATGTAGTGATGGTATGTTAATGGTTCCCCGGATCTGTAGTGATGGTATGTTAGTGGTTCCCAGAATGTGTAGTGATGGTATGATAGTGGTTCCCAGGATGTGTAGTGATGGTATGTTAGTGGTTCCCAGGATCTTAGTGATGGTATGTTAGTCGTTCCCAGGATCTGTATATTGATGGTATGTTAGTGGTTCCCAGGATCTGTAGTGATGGTATGTAAGTGGTTCCCAGGATAAGTATAGTGATGGTATGTTAGTGGTTCCCAGAATCTGTATAGTGATGGTATGTTAGTGATTCCCAGGATCTGTATAGTGATGGTATGTTAGTGGTTCCCAGGATCTGTAGTGATGGTATGTTAGTGGTTCCGGGATCTGTTGTGATGGTATGTAAGTGTATCCCAGGATCAGTAGTGATGGTATGTTAGTGGTTCCCAGGATCTGTATCGTGATGGTATGTTAGTGGTTCTCAGGATCTGTTGTGATGGTATGTTAGTGTATCCCAGGATCAGTAGTGATGGTATGTTAGTGGTTCCCAGGATCTGTATACGCCTAAAAGGCTTATATAATCTCAATAAGGTTAGTTTTGAATAATTTGGTAGTCATCTTCAGCCTAACCCCTGTTATATTCTTCAAAATCATTTCAAAGCGGATCTGCTCCGATTTGCTACATTGCAAGTATATGGGATGTATTATAACTGTGGTGAGGGCTTGTCCCGAGACACAGATTATTCATACTACTGATGAACATGCATACTCACCCATCTATATACAGCAAATTTCTTCATTCTTGCTGGCTGTGATGCTGTCGCAGCTGCAGTTTGAGTACATCTTGTCTAAAATAATTACTCCAAGTTAAAATCTAACAATTTTAAGTTTAATTTCCTTGTGTCAAATAGCCATTAAAAAATTGTTTCATAACAGATGTCATATAACGCGATCTTTCGGATCAATGTTTTGGCTTCCAAATAAAAAGAATCCAATTTTCCATTATGGTTTGTCAAATAAATAAATTAATGAAAAAAAGTATTTGTTCCTTCAAGTTTTGGTTACACAACCTTGACTTACCAATTACGTAAATAAATTTCTACTGAATATGGAATAAGCAAGCTTAATTCTCCATATTTCACTCTTTTGCCTGTATAATGACCCAGTACTGTTAGTGAAAGAATTCTGTTACCTGCATCAACTGTACAAAGGACCTCTTGACAGGGCCAAGACCCAGCTTCGTGACCGTCGATGTCGACATCTTGAAGTCTTCTGAGGTGAAATGAGTTTTGCGCAGACGCACAGTTTACTTTCTATTTGGAAGGAAATGAGTAGTGCGCATGCGTAAAAGTTTTATGCTAATGGCGGAGAAAACAAACAGATGAAAACTTCAGATTGTAATTTGCAAGTTTCTTTGAAAGTAGGTGTAAGGCGAAGGAGAGAATTTAAGCAAGAATGTGAAATACCTAGATTTTGATTTATTTTATTTCATTTTAACTTTCATAGGTTTTGTTTTCTTTCCCAAGATCACTTGGAGCTATAGCTAAGCATGTTGCAACATGTTACATGTGAGATTTTATTTTTAATTCATTAAGTAATTACTTATAAAACAGTAGAGCTTAATTTGTTCATATTTTGTAACTGTTATGATTTGATAATAAGTATACTCTTACCAAAGTACATTGAAAAATAAGGTTATTTTTGTTTTTAAAATCAAATTATGATAAACACCCCCTCCCCCATATTAGCCCAAAAGTCCTCATCAATTCTTGTTTAAAGTTTTAAATAGCTGCTGAACTGTAGCTCTGCGAAAAATATATTGATATTGTAAATACTTTCTATTATTTGCACACAATGAAAAAGTAAGGTTTAGTTCTGGATTAATTCTAAATAATTAATTCTTATCTCAATCATTTAAAAAAAATTCCTTACTTAAGAATTAATATTTTTGGATGTTTTTCGTTAACAAACCTGGCCGTGTTGACAAATTGAATACTGTACGTAAGTGTTTTGTTTATTTTGTTAATCTTTAATGTGAATTTAGCGCCCTTCAAAACTGATATGCGTAATAGACATAAGAGCCATTTGTGATGTTGCAAAGTAAAATAACGCAAACAAACGTTGCAAGGAAAAAAAGTGACCAATTAATTTTAAATGCATACTTTTTGTATTTTTACGTTAATTTAACAGGATTATAGTTTAATTTTATTAAATTGAGATAAAACATTGTACATTTTGGTGTTCCTAGAGTATTGAAAATGCATATGTATATAGTTCCTACTGTGTATCCTAATGGGCGCTGAAAAGATTTTGTGTGTGTTAGAGAGATTTGGACGTCGTGGATTTCTAATGGATTTCATAAAGAAAACTACACTGAATGTTAATATTCCTCTATAAAGTACTCTCGCAGTTGACATCTGCACAAAGTGCATTGGACCCAATTATCTTGCAAACCAAATGGCAGTATAATTAATGAATAGACAAAATTTTTGATGATCTGAATTACATGGCCAGGAGGGCTATTCACAACAATTACAAGAATATATTTTGTTGTGGAAACAGTAAAAGAATATGTTAGGAACACACAATTAGTAATATTTTGAGATGAAAGTTTTAAAACATGGAGAAATAAATCAACAATTCACTTCTTTGTCATGTGTTTGTGCGCAATAAATATATAGTTTTTTCAATGGGTGGCACTGTAGCTCTCCGCAGTCTGGTCTGTCAATATATTTTTTTAGAGCTACAGTTCTGCAGCTAGGTTTTTAATGAAAAGTGAGATATCAATGTCCAAATTGTCATTTTTCATATTGAATTTTGCATGTAGATGAGGTACAAAAATATATTTGAGATTAGTTGCGTTATTTTCCTCAACCCATTTTGAGTAGCATTTTTGTTATGATTTGTTAAAATACCTGAAACATTTAAAGAATACTAATTTATACAGTAATTCTTTTATTTTTCATTCAATAGTTGTATTCAAGAATACTTGTTCAATTTCTAAAATTGATATGCATATCTTTAAATTAGATTAATATAATTAATCCTGCGTAAAATTTTGTTTTGACAGAATACAGTGAAATATGGCCACACATTTCATTTGCCAGCCCACAGAACCTTTGGCACATAGGTATCCATTATATCCAGGGCCAGGCAAGGGACATGGTGCTGTATCTCATTATGAACTTCTCAATGCTGCCAGTAAACCACACACAAAGTTCCCTCCCCCTGGCTGGGATACTTCCCAGAGCTCCGAGGAATCTCTTCCACTTTGCCAGGTGCCCATCCCCACATGGAGAATTACAAGTGATCTGATTGGTCCAGACCCTCAGCTCTGTATAACACCAGAGAAACCTATCACAAAAAGCCGACCAAAGAAGCCTGTCCCTGAATCAAAGCCTGATTACCCCGTTGGATGTGATCCCGAGTTATGTGTTACCCCTGAAAAAAGTATTGCTATCAAGAAAGTTCAAGAGAGGAATAAATCGGATGTTTCTGAAGGACAGCGTGTTAGATTTGATGTCAGTGTATCAGATAACTCTATGGTAAGCCAGGAAGGAGATTTGATTTCTAAGACTAAAAAGTCTTACAGACCAAATGATTACTCTGACAATCTGGAGGAATCTGAACCTAAAAAAGAGCTTTTTGTAAAACCAAAGAAGTATGCACTTCAGAACACGGATAAAAAACCTGTGTATGTTCCTCTGGCTACTGAAAATATAAACAACACATCAAAGACAAATAAAATTGTTTCTGAAGACACAAGTATAAAACCTGTGCTACCCATCATACCCTCAACCATTAACAGCAAGGAAGAGAGAGTCATTAGTGTCTTCAAAAGTGACAAAACAAAAATGAAAGGAAAGTCTAAAGCAAAACCAGACTTAGAGCCTACAAAACATATCAAAGATATGACAAATAAAAGAAAGGTCCGAGTTACCAGGGAGACCCAAGAGAAGCCAGCACTCTCTGATTACACGTATCCATTCAGTGACCCAGCCACGGACTCCGTTCAGGAGTATGAACATGTGTTTATGCGACCAGAGTACAACAGCACGCTCAGAATGAGGAAGGAGATAGAAAGCCTCAAGGACAGCAGTGTGGATGTCGTGAAGGCATTGGATAAAAAGTTACAGATATCGGAGACTGTCTCATCAGATATCAGAGAAAAAGTCAGTAGTCCTTCAAGTATTACACTTTTTTCAAAATCTTTTACAGACTGATTTCTTTATTTTATGCAAAATTCTTTTAACTATAAACATAGTCATATTTCATTTGTTTCTGTTTCTTCATGTAGTTTTATATATTTTAAAAAGTTCAATATAGAATGATACATAATTTGTCTGGCCAGTATAAAATATGTTACTATCATTGGCATTCATTGCATAAAGATCCTGGGAACCACTAACATTCTATCACTACAGATCCCGGGAATCACTAACATACCATCACTATACTTATCCTGGGAACCAATTACATACCATCACTATACAGATCCTTGGAACCACTAACATACCATCACTATACAGATCCTGGGAACCACTTACATACCACCACTATACAGATCCTGGGAACCACTTACATACCATCACTTTACAGATCATGGGAACCAATAATATACCATCACTTGAGATCCAGTGAACCACTCACATACCATCACTACAGAATAACAGATCAAGTGAACAATGCACTTATCATCACTGGATATCCTGTGAACCACCCATATACCATTACTACAGCTCCACTTAACCATATTCTTCATTTAACATTTTCATCTGAACTCAATAAACTTTCATTTGTCTCAATCTTAAAACACTTTTGATGTATTGTTTAATAACTTATAACAAGAATATGTATGTTTAAATTTTTAACATATGTTAGATCAATGGAATTATGAAGAAAATGCATAAAATTGCCTGAACTCAACTGCTTTGTAAAAACAAACAACAGCTCAAGAAACAGAGTATGCAAATCAATTTATTACACAATAATTACAGTTAATAAATACAATACATCTATCTACATTTAACAGATTATCACTTATGTCTAGATCTAAGATAACTGTTGCTGTCCCATACTCTGTTGTGTCGGTAAAGATCAAATGCTGTCATTGGTGATGCCTTAACGAGAGGCTCCGAAGGGGTGGAAAGTCCAGGGGTAGATAACTCAGGTGATTCTCTCTGGAATTCTGGGGAGAAAAACTCCATCAGGTCTGGCTCACAAGTTTTACTCTGGCAAAAAAATTAAGGAAAACTTATTAAATCACACAGCACGACAAAACAAAATAATTTCTATTGATTAGCAGACCCAACACAACTGACTGTGTAAAATACCTGTACTCGTGATTTGATTGGCTTGGCTCGGAATGTGTGATGGACTTTATCAATGTCCTCTGCTGGGACACTAAGGCTCACTAGGCCCTGGAAATGTGGGCTACTCACATTCACTTTAGATGATGCCTGCAAATTATTCAAGTTAAAATTAACAGAGTAAACAATATCTATTATGAGAAAAACTAGCTTTAGAGACTGAATTCTTGCAAATGACTGTCCCAACCCCTCCAACCATCAACCAACTTTATTGGTGACCATCCAATCAAATGAAAAAGGAAACGACCACGACATCTGCACTGTTGCCTTGAAAAATTGTCTGATAACAGCAAATCAAAAAAGGTCTCAACCTCAAAGGGATATTGGCTTGGTAATGAGTGGCCAAACCATCAGATATCGATTGCAGAGAATTCTCTTACATGCCCGACGTCCTCTGTCATTCCCTGTTTGAGGGATCGTCACATTAGGGCCTGACTCAAATGATGTCGTAGCCATCAACGCTGGGATACTGAGTAATCGCCGATGGAACGTACCACGTTATGTTCTCAGATGAGTTGAGGCTCACCGTGGTCTTTCTGAACAGACGCAGAAAGGTTTGGCGCTGACGTTATGAACTTTTTACGTTAAAATCATTAGACATGATCGGTATGGGGATGGATTTGTAAGGGTGTGGGGAGGCATTACGCAGAACAGACTTGCATATTGTTACTGGACGTGTTACAGGGTAATACTATCGGGACAACATCTTGGCACCCCATATTGCGCCGTTTCCAAGTCGTTATGGCCACCGTTCCATTTCTGAAAATGACAATGTCAGATGTTAGGACCAGGATCGTTACAGATGCCTCCATGACCCGCACATTCCGGACCTTTTCCTCATGCATCGAGCATGCCTTTGGCATGGTTGGACAGTTGCTACACAAACTTCAACAACCTTCTTTCAATGTCCAAGAACTTGAAGCAGCATTGCAAAAGGAATAGAATAACCTTCTCCAAAATGACCTGATCTGGGACGTATCGTCTGGAGTGTACCACGCCGATTCCAAGCTTGTCTGTCCAACCGAATGGGTTTTACCCGCTACTGACTCTGTTTCACAATTGTGGTAATTTCGCTGTATGACACTACATGTTGGTGTCGAGCCTTATTTTGGAGAATCTGTCCTTTTTCTGACTGTATACGAATAAATTGACAAATGTTTCCTGAATATTTTTTCCTTCCTTACCTCATGATCTGCATTTCATTGCCATTCTCAATCCAATATTCCCCCTTTTTTAATACGAGTAGTATAATTACCATATACATTTCAATACATTGAAAAATTTCCACCGCTATGAATTCGGGCATACCGTGACACAGGTCTGGGTGTTTCACACTGTTGAACATTTCTGTATTTACATTTTAATTTATTCGATTAACCACACCTTTTTTTCAAAGATGATTCCAGTAGGTGGTTTATAAGATTCAATTCACCCGATTTGCAAAAAAACCCACACATGTTATCAGGTTACTATTTCTTGGCTAGAAATGATGATTTGAAGCTTCGGTGGTAATGTTGGGGTTTTTGTTTTTATCTTCATGCAGTTCTGGCTTTGAACTATATGTAAAAAGGAAGGGAATTTCAAGAAATGTTTCTTAATATTTAATAAGCGAGTGTTTATTAAATTTGCATAACCCATACGAAACGAATATTTATGCTGACATACAAATGATAAGCAATAAAGCATGCGCAGTTGATAAACTGCATGAATGCTAAATTGGATTTTACCTAACCAGGGTAAGAAGAAACGGTAGGATCCGCCCACGCTGTGTCGAGGTTTGGGCTCGGAGGACTTGAGGAGTACTTTGGCCGTGTCTGGGTGACACACGTAAAAGCTAGGGTAGAAGAACATTGTCCAACCGTGGAAGAGCTTCATTCTAGTCTTCTCCTGCGTATCTAAAACAATTTATTACTGAAAGTAAAATATCATTGCACATCATTATCTGAGGCCCCTTGTACACTTGTGAAAATCTCGTGCATTGCCTTTTGGTACTAAAACAAACTATATATGGAAGACAGTAACCCCAGGAATAAAACTGAAATCTGCCTGGATTTATTTCTAGCAGTAACCAAATCTGAATTGGTTACATTTACCGACCAAATCACAGGCAAATTATACAAAGACATTCAAGTACATACTCGCAAGTCTCTATTAGTAACAAAATCATGGCAAACATAAAAAAAATAGCACCAAGCTCGCAGTAGAAGCGTACATGTCCTGTTTAAAATCTATCCATGTGGCAAATACATTTCAATTTCATTTGGTAAATTATAAAACATTTGTAAATTATAAATCGAGGTAACCTGTTTGTGAAACCTTTGCGAATACATTTGGTAATTTGTGTCGCAAACTTAAACAAATACTTATAGTACATGTAACTTGTGTTTTGAGATAATAAAGCTCTATGAAATGTTCATAAATATCACTGTATTGGCATTCTTGAAATAGAATGGCTTTAGAAAGAGTAACACACTTGCTAATAATACTATGAAATCATTAGTTTTGTGGTTTAACTCATAAATTTCTTCATGTTTACACAAAATGTAATATTTCAAATACATGTAAAACAAATTAACACTTTGTCAAGCATTACCAGAAAATAAGCAAACATTTTTTCTTCAACATATTCAAACCATAAAAAAAATTGGGATAAAAACAAAAATGGCACAAAAATCTATAAATTGCAATACAATAAGTATAACTACTAAACAATCAATAGCACTTGAGGTGTACAAGCGATGAAAAAATAATAGAAACCCATACTCGGCTCAAATTCTCAACTCTAAGCTTAAAAGTGATCTCTAAAAGGTATGCTATCCCAGACATTTAAAGGACGAGACAATTAATATGACATTAAATTCTGCATTTCAGCTGTTCATGTAGAACAACCTTGACCTTTCAGCTTTTGGCCTAAAAGTCAATAGGAGTCTAATTAAAAAGATCAAGAAATTTATACCTTAAGTTTCATTGAAAAAATGAACACAAAAAAAAAATTATCATCTGAATTTAATGTTTGTAATATATATATTTACATACTGTAAACCAACTATTATTCTCGTTGTAAAAAATATCTGAGTTTCAAAATAGTCTGCAGATATTGCTTGTCCCCTATAGTCTTTTCACTTCCATCCTTCTTCTTTAGATAAGGTTCAATAGATCTGTACTGGGCGTAAAAGTTACTCATGTCTGGCACTAGGTCCTTGATGACATACATGTGAGGGAGAGGATAGACTTTGGTACTTTTACCCAAGTTATCATCTATTTTGCTGAAAAAAGATAATGCAGGTGTATGTTAACTGGAGACACCACTTCATGTTGTTCAGAACAATGACTTGATGAAGAAAGTCAAATTTAATGTCTTGATTACAGACATTGCCAGTTTATAACATTTTTTTTATGAATTCCTTGATTTTCTTAAATTTAAATGTTCTTTTTTGAAGGGATGATATACAGTTAATAATGCATATATTTTATTGAAAAACAACATATTCAAAACTATTCCCATATCCAGTTTAGAACACATTAGCTTCATCAAGGATGTTAAAATAAAGATCTTTCCATACATACCATAAACATGCTAATGTGTTGCCTCCACCAATATTCATAGAACAAGATCCACAGATGCCCTCACGACAGGACCGTCGAAACGTTAGAGTGGGGTCCATCTCATTCTTGATTTTGATTAGTGCATCAAGGACCATAGGACCACACCTAGAAAAAGAAAAGAGTATTCCTTTCAATATTAGCTGTATGTACTAGAGTAAGTTTCTGTTTGGTTTCTAGAAAAGACCTGAGAAAAGAACACAATTTATTCAGCTTATCAAAAAAATCCCTTCATTTCACAATACATACATGTAAAGGTTGTTGGGATTGATTTGGAATGTTTACATTCTTGGAGACATGGATTAATTGTTCTCTTCATACCAAGAAAGTGACAAAAGTTTACCCCCTTCTCCGAGAATATGATTAATTTCATAAAACATACTGCTATCCACCATAATTTGCATTTTATTCATGCACAATCTCCATGTTTATTACTATTTTACTAAATCATTGTAAAATGAATGGTAACAAAAAGCACACGTATATTACAATGTATTACAATGTTACTAAATAATTACGCTTTTGAAATTTAAGTGTTTTCATTGATTAATCAAACCTTAAGGCATATTAACTACCGATATTCTGTATTTTTCACAAAGAGAAAATTTTCCCTGAATATTGAATTTTCCCCTTTTGATGAATAAAAAAGTTCACTTTTTCTTTTCTTTCATAAAAACTAAAAATTTTAAAGAACAAATTTACAGTAGATGAGAAATATGGTTACACTTTGCTACTTCATATACTCTTCATGGTTATAAAAATGCTGAAATTCAACTAGACCCCCCAGCAGGACTTATGGTGTACAAGCTGGAGTGATGCAAAGATACCTCCATCCCTGCTGATTTTCCCCAAGTTCTTCAGAAAGGGTAGTTTCCCAAAAAACCTACATTAATACCTGGTTTAAGTGTAACTGAATAGTGAATACACTACCAACACCTATTTAGCTGAAAGGTTTTAGTACTCATTATGTGATACAAAGAAACTACTAATAATTTAACTCATTTATGTTGCAGTATAACTGAAAAGTTTAAATATAATCACTTTTACATGTTAAAATGTCAATAAGTGAATTCAGTTTTTACTTTAACATGTTACAGTGTAAGTTTTAACAGAATAGTTAGAATAATCTCTTACTCATTAAGATTCACTTCATAAGTCTGCATTTTTGGTTTGTCTCCTGGCTTTTCTGGATCCTGTGGAAATAAGATAATATATTATTCTTCAAAATGTTTTCCATTATAATACAGCGAACTGTGGCTTCTTCTTGGAGAGCTGTTGGGTTAGTTACATCTAAATTTTCATCTCATTTTGGGGCTTGGAATTGTCTTTGAGAATATTTTAAGATGAGATAATTTTAAAATTCTGTGTTGAAACAGGTTATAGAACTTTAGCTTAGGAAATTCTATATTGGTTGGGAGCAGTTCAAAAGAAA
This sequence comes from Saccostrea glomerata, assembly GCA_003671525.1. Classification (NCBI taxonomy): domain Eukaryota; kingdom Metazoa; phylum Mollusca; class Bivalvia; order Ostreida; family Ostreidae; genus Saccostrea; species Saccostrea glomerata. The sequence goes on along the minus strand of PRKT01000089.1, from coordinate 662,111 downwards.
CTCAGGATAGTTACGACCTAGGTATTTGAGCTAAATGATTGTATTGTAACATTTAAATTTACAATTGAGTCTGGGTTCTTTTACTGAATCACATGAGATGAATGATTAAACCAAGCATACATGTTAAATATCTCATCTGATGAACTAGATAGAATATTCTATCGTTAAAATGATATTGTCCTACGGACCCAGTTTAAGGATAGAATTTGTCCCATGTATTCGTAATGTAGCAAAAGAAACATGGGTGATAACTCGTACTCAGTGCATTTACTATGAACAATCCAGCAAGAAAAATCGTTGAGAAAATTAGTTGAATTTTCTTCTTCAAGATGGATTGTATTTTGGGATAAGGCCAAACAAAAAAATAACTTTGTTTACTGTTACATGCTGAAATAAAATAGGGTCGGTAGGTAGGAAATTTTTTTTATTTTATTGAATTTTTTTATACACAAATTCACATGAATTGGAATTACAAACCAGTTTTACCATAAGCATTGTATGGTGCCTTACTTTTGTTTGGGCTTGTAATATGGGTGGTTAGACAATATAATCTTTCTTGCCAACTGCCTTACAACTCATAGGTTTGCAATTAAGAAAAAATCAAGTACTAACCCACAGGCTTGTAAGAGCAATAAAGTTACTAGTCCGAAGTTAAAAGTGACAAGTCCAAATATAGGGGCAAGAAATTGTAAGAACTAATATTTTTAAAAGTTCATTGTTGAGAAAGCCAGGGTCATAAGCCATTCCTTTTAAAGTTAAAGTTTAAAAATTTTAAGAAATTATCTTTTCTTTTCTGAACATATTGCCCTAGTCTAGCTAATCTAAAATGAAGCAAAAATCATTTTATTTTCATATCAAACCATTAAGTACATTTGATATATTTTAAAGTTTAATCATATAACATTTAGGTATCAATTGATTGGGAGATCGTATATAATTGAAAGAGATATCTGCATGTATTTACCATTAACAGAGGAATGGAGGAAATTCGGATTAGGAAAAAAACGATCGTTTTTTTAAAGTAAATAAGTCAGGTAGTACTACAAAATGGATGAGATTAAAGTGATTTAAGAACAGTAGGAGCATGCTGCCTGGAAAATTTTCATTAGTTGGAAATTAAATAGCAAAACAATGAGTGAAAATACTGTTTGTGTTTTTCATGTATTTGTACATGCATAATTTTAATTGTATTTTTACTACCCCCAAAAAACGGTAGCACCGGGCGTTGGGCGATGCTAGTTGCACACCCCCTGCAACTGCCACGCAATGGTAAGCAGATTGCAATGAACTTGTTGATATAGAAATTGAACTCACAATTTTTTTTCTGTACTTTCAATTTCGATTTCTAAACTGACCGGCCAGTAACTTCCGGATTTTTATGACGAAAAAAAAGTTTGGGTCGGCGATTAAAATTAGGGTCGGTCGGGTAACCGTAAACAAACATAATTTTTTGTTACGCCTAAAAGGCTTATATAATCTCAATAAGGTTAGTTTTGAATAATTTGGTAGTCATCTTCAGCCTAACCCCTGTTAAATTCTTCAAAATCATTTCAAAGCGGATCTGCTCCGATTTGCTACATTGCAAGTATATGGGATGTATTATAACTGTGGTGAGGGCTTGTCCCGAGACACAGATTATTCATACTACTGATGAACATGCAAGTTCTTCAAACACCCTGACCAGTTTTATCAAAACTCATTCAAATCGGTAGTTTCTAAATTGAGTGGATCATTTTACTACAGGACATGACACCACCTCTTCTTCCTTAAGCTGGGCTATATACAGCCTGGCAAATCACCCAGAGGAACAGGAGACTCTCTACAAAGAGGTTATGGAAGTGTTAAATGGGCGAGACAAACTTCAATGGTATTAAAACATACATTTAGAGAAATGCAAAAAGACTTGAACTTCTGCTATTGTAAATTCACACATTTTCGTGAGGTAAAGTTTTCGAGCTTTGAGGAATAAAGATTGGTTTGTGGGGATTTCATTTCATGGGTGGAAAATGTTAAGCAGTAATGCATATGAACATTTTATATAGAATGGGGGTCATAAATTCCAAGATCTCTCCAAACCTTGAAAAGTCAAGAAAATTAATCCCCCACGAAATTAGTGATTTCACGGTATACTCGAAATTGAGTCGCGAAAAATTCCAATGGATCTCCTGATTATTTCTTATTACTTCAGGGAAGACCTGCCGTCACTTAAATACATGTCAATGTTCCTGAAGGAGGTGATGAGGATGCATACTCCCGTCCCATTCATTGGCCGAGTCACCGACAAGCCAATCACTCTGGACGGGATAACGATTCCCGCCAAAACAAAGATTGATATTCTTATTCATACCATCAATCACCATCCAGACCTTTGGTCTGATCCACAGGTGAATACAAGAAGTGGATACAGTACAATTTAACTTATTTATTAAAATTAAGTTTGTCTAGTAAATTGATACAAATGTGTGGCACATAAAAGTTGTTTTTTTAATCTGTAACAGGAGTTCCGACCTCGCCGATTTGACGAGGAGACAAAACAAGACCGAGATCCCTACAGTTACATACCTTTCTCTGCTGGCTCAAGGTAAAGCTAAATTTATTTCATTTGAAGTTGCAAAATATCGAATTTTTTCAATTATCAATTTTTTTTTCTGGGCCAATGTTTTTAATTTGTTTTGAAACGAACTAAGCAAGGTGCCAAACTTCAGTACACTTTATTTCTCATAAATTATCCACTTTATTTATATAATTATATTGCTGAAACATTGAAGCAGTTAACGTCGTTTTCGAGGTTGCGCCGCCTGGACATACCTTTGCTTACAAAAACATTAATAGTTTATGAAATCGCATTAATTCGATACGCAAGAGCATGTATACGTTTGAACACTTTCTATAACGAGGTAGATCATTGACAAACAAGTTGATGAAACAAGGATATCAACACAAACAAGAGTTTATGCGCGTTCACGTTAATTTTATTTGCTGATTTGATAAGTGTGCAAATAATAACATTCTTTTTTATGCTCTTCAATTTAGTTTAAATTATAATCTTTTAGGGAAAGCGACATCTTTATAATTGTTTTCTTGAATTGAATACAATATCATAATATCAAGTATTACAATAGCAGAGGCTAATCTTTAACCTGTATGCTTATAAGTATTCATACTTTACAACAGTAAAATTTAAGCTATAAGAAGGGCAAGTTTTAAAAATGCCTCATTCTTATAATTATCTTGATGTAAATTATGAATTTATGAGGAGGGGGATGTAAAATTTACAACTTGATTACTATTAATTTTTTTTCTCACCCCTAATAAATTCAAAATTAAAAACATAACAGCATGATATACATATATCATATTATGTACTAATATGATAGTATTTTTAAAAAAATTACAAATTAATTTACACCAAGAAGATAAGTCAATAACAAGTCAATAACAAATATATTAGGTGAAAGGTAAACATATATAAGTTAAATAACATAGAATTTGTGAGGTAGGAGGATCACAATGTCTAAGGAGTATTAATGATTCTTTCTTTCTTCCAAGTTAATTTTAATTCCGTATTTAGCAGTCATGACAAACTGTGGATAGTGTTCGTAAATATGACCTTCCACAAGGCTGACTTTAAATCTGAAAAACAAATTCACTACGATAAATGTAATTGTTACACATATATCAATAGATGACTGAACACTTATTATCCATTTTTAAAACTTTATAAAACCAAATTAAATCTACCTTCTTATCAGTGACGCAAGCATGACTTTCTCCTCGCTGACTACAAAGTTCTGTCCAATGCAATTCCTGTTTTAGAAGAAAATACGATGAAATGAAAAATTATAATTTTTTTAAGTAGCCTTGTTCACTGATTAAATTGAGCGCTAAATCAGGGACGCCTAGAAATTAACACCAGAGATGGGTCATAACCACGGTGAGCTTCATGAAATACTAGAAATCAGATACATGTATACAGAATACTTTTATACAAGCAATGACTGAAGAAATGGTACGAAACACGTCAGACAAAATACTACCAAACGATTTACAGTGTTTATAAACATATTAATTCAATGACCGTAAAATTTACAGAAAGCTAACTTCAAACGGAGCTGTTGAAATCCGTGTACCATCAACTTCTATCTCCGTAGCTTGTCTCGGTTTACAAACTGGACGAATTCAGAGCTTGCTCTTGTTTATCGAATCAGTTTGGAGCCATAAATACCATATGCAGGTGATTTTAGTTCAAGAACAACAGTTTTTATATGTTGGTGCTAAAACAGGACTTAAGTACAGTCTTAGTCATTAGGCCGTTTCTAGAAGCATGCCAAGATTTGACAATCTTAGCAAAACTAAAGTGACCAGTAAAGGTGACTAAATTACTAGTAAGTATGTCTTAACTATCTCATTAACATATTTGGAAGTAATACCCGGTATTACGAATAATTTTATTTGTATTTTTACTTCGCAATCTAATAAAGCCTTACTAAAACCGATACATTACTAATAGAGACTTGCGAGTATGTACTTGAATGTCTTTGTATAATTTGCCTGTGATTTGGTCGGTAAATGTAACCAATTCAGATTTGGTTACTGCTAGAAATAAATCCAGGCAGATTTCAGTTTTATTCCTGGGGTTACTGTCTTCCATATATAGTTTGTTTTAGTACCAAAAGGCAATGCACGAGATTTTCACAAGTGTACAAGGGGCCTCAGATAATGATGTGCAATGATATTTTACTTTCAGTAATAAATTATTTTCATAAACCTGTGGTCTTTCATCATACGTATTTAGCTACAGCATGTCGTTAGCTTAACTCAGGTAACTCTCGTGACCTTTTCTGACCATATTTTGTCTGGTGTCTGTACCTATGGCCATCTGTAAACTTATTGCATTTTCAAAAGCCACAAACCGATTTCAACCAAACTTGTCACATAGCACCCTGGGTAGAGGTTGATATACATTTGGGCAAACGGAGAGCAACTATTTCATTATTATAGAATTGCTGCAAATTTAATATTTTTAAAAATCTTTTCACAATAACAACTGGACCAAAAAAGTTGAAACTTGCATATTTATGAATCATTTCATTGTCATAAACTCAAGTTTATTCATTAAAATGCTTTTTTTAAGTTCTTTTTAATCAGTGTGTGATATAAAAGGAAGAACATTATACATGCAAAATTTCACATTCTTTAATGAAAGAAAATAAAAGGTTTTCAATTTAACAATGAAATTTATTGTTAAAGATACAATAAATAAAATAGACAAGCAAGCAAGATATCTCTATGCTGTACCCGTTAAATACATGTATTAAATCTTTTAAAACAAATCTAACAACATTCTAGGATCTACTATTATTTCCATGCTCTTTATCATGATTTAAATTTTAAAATATAGCCAAGAAATAGTTTTACATTAAAGACTCTAACATTGAAGATTTGAATTTAATTTGTTGAACAATTACACACTAGAAAAGGGATGTATGTTTAAAATACTCAGTATCAAAACACAAAATCCTGAAAATAATCGAGTTAATATTGAAGCAGATCAGTTTTTGTCCCATTATGTCACGTTGGTCACAGATGCAGTACTGTCTTGTAAATGCTTGACTGTTCTGGATGCAAGGTTACAACAAAAGCAGTTAAAATAACACTTGGGAGAGGTCGGAATTAAGCTGTTGCCAGTTCCTTAGCTTCTTTGCTGTTATATTTGGCCAACATTTTCTTGATCTCTCCAATGGCAAGTCCTGGATTCAATCCCTGTAATAAACAGATTGCTGTTATACATGCAAGTTCTCACATTTTGTGACACAAACTAATGTTTAAAGAAAAATAAGACATAAAAATGTCACCAAAATTGAGAAATACCTTGGGGCAGGTCTTTGTGCAGTTCATAATAGTATGACATCGGTAAACGGAGAATTTGTCCTCCATCTGGAAAAGTCTCTCTTTAGTGTAATCATCTCGCGAGTCCACCATCCACCTATAGCAAATAAAAGAAATATAATCTTATACAAAGCATATACAAAGCACATACAGACTAAAACATCTTTGTCATGTACATAATATCCTTAGATTATACAGTCCTGTTTTTCAACAGGAGAGACATGATTATTCTTGAAAATTCAATTTGGGCAATTCCAATGTTTAGGAATCAACATCTATAAAACCTGTTTTGTGCAGCAGTTTACCTGTAAGCTTGCATGAGGACGGCAGGTCCGAGGTATTTGTCCGAGTTCCACCAGTAGCTGGGACAGGAAGTGCTACAGCAGGCACACAGAATACACTCGTACAACCCATCCTAACGAAGACAGGCAGATTTATACAATAATATGTTCCTATTTTACTGCTCTGCATGAACTTTATCTCCAAGTCTGAGACTAATTCTGCATGTTAAAATTTACATGTTTTAATACTTTACATTGAATATATGTGTAATATACACTTCTATATCATAATATCTAGTTCATGTATGCTTGAATTAAAAATGGCTTTAAATAGTATGTACATACAGTGTATATATTACATGTATTAGGGAAATTATTAGGGTGTAATATAATTATATATTGACAATATACTTGTATTAAAATTTGTAATACATAAAAGAATGACAGCCCAAATGATTTCCTATACATGTATAAAGTACATACCATCTGAACCTATTTTTAATACACATACAAACATATAGGTTAGCCAAACAGCTAATCCATATCGAGTACCTATTATAACTCCGAGAACTAACTTACCAGTTTAGCCCTATCTCCCATAGTCTGCAGATATTGCTTGTCCCCTATAGTCTTTTCACTTCCATCCTTCTTCTTTAGATAAGGTTCAATAGATCTGTACTGGGCGTAAAAGTTACTCATGTCTGGCACTAGGTCCTTGATGACATACATGTGAGGGAGAGGATAGACTTTGGTATAGAATCTTCTTGAAGCCTTCAGAGTTTTTAGAAATTCATATCAAAACTTGGATACGAAATATTAGGGAAAAAAAATAAAAAAAAAAAGGAAAGAAAAGATTTGTGTATTGTGCAAGTTGCAACTGCAGTGCAGAAGGGTCATATTAAATGAATTATAATAGTACTATTGACCTTCATTTCTTGTTTTTGATAATTCAGCTATGTGTAAATGTTTTAGATGATGAAAATAAAATTTGAAAAAAAATCTTCAGACTTTTGATTTAGGATCCAACTTCCTTAAAGTAAAATTGTTGGTAAGAGACCCTATACATATTCCCATTGCCAGTCTTCTTATTATAGCAACTGGAAGAATATGCTACACGTTTGTAATATTCAAGCCTTGAATACAAAACCAATTGTGAGCATTCAAAAAGAGGTTATTTTATAGGTCAGCCAAAAAATAAATCTGAATTATCTTCATAAAATGTGAAAAAAATATATATATGTATAAAGCAAATACATGTAAATCGAAAACCTGAAGTTTCACCTGCCGTTATCAATACTGCACCATCAGTAGTAAATTTTTCAAGTACAAAAAATTCATCTGCATTCGACTTAGTAATGACACAGTTTTAAGAGATGGTACTCTCTCCCTCTGGGCTCTATAGAGACAGTTGTGTAAGTTTCTGGGTGTCAGGATCAGTACTGTTATTATTGACTCCAGATTCTGATATCTCGGTAACAGGAACAGCTTTCTCTTTGGAACCCTGGCTCTCCTCTTCTTCACTGTTTTCCATCAGTTGATGCTCCACCTTGTTTTCTTGGCACTTCACATTATAGTTAACATCTTCTTTATCTGCTTTATTGCTATCACAGTCTGATTTGATATTTTCCTCTGACTCCTTATTAATGCTCTTCCTGTCTGTCTCTGTTTGAATTGTCGGTGGTGAATCATCAGAATTTAATTGGTTGTTACTTTTACCACCCTCTATACCACTGTCACTAATTTCTCCTTGGGCCCCTTCACTTTTCTTCCGCACCTCATCCCTTTTGTTTTCACTTTGATGCACCTCCACACCACTCTTACCCTCCATAGATTCCTCTCCCTGGCCAGCTGACTTTGAGGCCTTCCCACCTTTTCCGCTGTGCCTCTTACTTGTCTGTGGTCCCTCCTCGGTTTCCTCCTCACTGCTGGTGAAGCTGTCACAGCTCTCAGACTTGGGTAAGAGTTTATGGGGAGGAATTTGGCCTCTAACTATAGCTTCCTTAGTCCTTATCCCTACAATCTTCAAAATAGTTGGCAGCTGCTTCATGTAGTCTTTGTGTCCAGATACCTTAATTAATCAAAGGAAAAAATACATGTATACAGGTATATATAATCTTAAGTAACTTATATATAGTGCTATAATTAACTAAAATACATGTACTTGCAAGTAATAACAAAACTCCTAAAAAGATAAAAATAATAGCAACTGATTGCCTCCTCAACTTTGAAATTGATATCTGAAGGGATTTTTACATTAGAAAATTTCTTTTTTCCAATGAAAGAAAATAGACATTTGTACATATCCTATAAATAAATCATTGAAATTGAGCAAACTATTTTTAAATGTGTTTGGAGCAAATATAAATGAACTGAAGTTAATGTTATCATTTATGAGTATTGCTCAGATCTTGACCTCAGTGCTGTTGATATCACAAACAAGGGTTCTAAGTGTGACTTACCACATCGCTCAAGTCAATGTTGTGCATGCGGCGATTATTCCACTTGACCGGTCCTAGTCCTGCCACTGTGGTGAAGTGCACATTAGCAGTTCTGAACAGGAACTTTAACAGCCAATCTCCCCTGTACCAATAATTACTCCCAGTTAGTTTTAATAACATCATATCAATCATATGACAATCACATCAATACAATTATTTTAGGAGTTATGATATATGATTTTTATAAACAGAGACACGTCTTACAATAATTGTACATGTATTTGAACACTCAGTATACAGTATTCAGATTTACTTTGTGTATCCGTTGATTATTCGGCCTGCCACAACATGACTCAGCTTCTCCCACTGCTATGTGAAAGCATCCTGGGTTAGTGTAGATTCTAAATTGTTCTAATCATGACCCCCGGGCATAGGGCAGGGCCACAATGGGGAATCAAAGTTTTACAATGGAGAATCAATGCATCCTATGGTAGTGTAGATTTCAAATTGTCTAAATTATGCTCAGTGGGGTAGGTTGGGGTCACGAGATGTATTACAAGGGGGAAATCTGGTAAAGAACAGAATGGTCAAAGCTTCTCAGGTGAGCGATGTGGCCCACTTATTTTAAAATATTTTTTTGCTCTGTTAATTTCTGAAAAACAGCAACTTTTCATATTTTTGTTGAAAATGCATTTTGCCCCTTGGTGACGGTATATCTATTAAAAAAAAAGATGTAACTTTTTTGCTAGAGTCATATATTGCCCAAAATATCTGAATTATTGAATCTAATAATATATCTAGGATTTAATGTGTAGGCTGATGATTAAAGTTTAAAAATTGAAATTTTCAGTTCTTTTAAGAAAAAGACATTGGAGCAGATAATGAAGCACCTCTGTGTGTCTAAGCAGGCCTCGGAGTCGATCACGGTGATGATGGAGGACAACTGCTGTGATGACCCGCGGGCCTTCGCTGATTCCCTCCTGGAGGAGGAATGTCTACAGAAGAACGGACTTCCTGTCATCACTGACCTCATTACGCTAGCTGTGTGTGATGGTGAGAATCTTGTCAATGTATCACTTATATAAAGTATGGTAGAACTAGGTTATAAAGAAGTTACTGGGACTTAGAATTTTCTTCCTTACAACCAAGATTCTATCTATATAAGAAACAAAGTGCAGAGTCTCATAGTGAATTCACAAAAGTTCTTTAATTTCTACTGAGTTTATCTATAAGTGAGTTCTATATAACTTAATTATTACAGAATATGTATTTTTGCAAGTCTTATATGCTATCTGGTAACTAAAATTCAGAACTATGGTTACTTAATACATCTTTATCTGGAACATTTTCTTGACAAAATGAAATTTGTATGATTAACCACATCATGTTGAACATAATCATGATAATCAACTACCAGTAAATATTTTGTGTTCTTTAATAAGGGGACAGTGACACAAATTGTAAGTCTTTATTTAATTCTGTGATTCACATTTCATTATAAAAGTGTTAGAGTTATTTTCATTTAAGTTATGGCTTTGCTCTTAACTTAAATTGAATACAAAATATTCTTAATTCAAAATATGTTCATGTACAGTGTTGGATAAAATTGTAAATGAGATTTGAATTTGAAATTCTACTTGTTTATTTGGACAAAATGTCTTTATTTGCACCTAACCTTAAGCTGACCTTTATCTTTGGCAACCACTAATGTCTTTCCTTGCACTGCTGCAAATCAAACTTTTATATAAACATTTGATTCACAATCCAATATCCTTACCATCCCATCAGATAAAAGTGACTTAGAATTAAATGGTAATGTTTAAAAGGACATCAAATTCGTGTTATTAAAGCTTTATGTAACTGATATGAAAGCATACATCAAATAGTTCATCTGTGCCTCCTAGCATATTTTATATTTAAAACTGCTTGAAACATTAATGATAAAACTTACATTTTATTAGCACACAGTTGAATTTTATTATCTCAAACACTGATATATCAAATACCATAGATATTTCAAATTGATGTGGAACTTCAGTGGAAGTCCCAATCACTTATACTTTTAAAAGTATTTGATCCCTGATATCTCAAATCCTCAAATTCTTAAAGTTTTTCTTGGTCCCATCAAGATCAAGGTAATGAGGTTTTACTGTATTTTTTTTCAGGTTTTTTATTTTAGCATATTGAACAAATATCAAAAACAAATAAAGTTATAGTATTTATAGTCCATGCATGTTTAAAAAAAAAAAGAACCAGTTTATTTCAGTCTTTAGACAGAATGAAGTTAATATTGTCACTGCGAGTAATAATTCATATGTTAGTTGTCTCAGGTTACACACATAATTATCAGATATGTTTATTGATACCAGTGCAAAGATTTTATAAGTTTTAAAGGGATTTAGCCATCCAGATGGTTCAGGAATCCAGGATATAGATATGAAGGATATAACTAAAAAAATCTTGAATCTGTTGTAAATGGATATCTCCATGTCATAGTGATACCGGGTACTTGATAAAGTCATACATCTTCTCTCAAAATGTACACATTATTGAAGAATATTTGGTGGCAATCACAAAAATGCTGGCAATTTAGAAAAAAAATATATGAAGCATTTTTATTTCAATAAATATTATGTGTATTCATATTGGTATGTTGTACCTAAGGAGTGATAGTTTGATTGTAGGTCATTATGATGCCAGGATGAGAACAATGATAAAGTACATTGCTTGGCAGATAAAGGTCAGCTGGGACCAGGTGGAAGATATTGAGGCCCTGTTAGCTGATACACTGGAGGCCCGGGAATATAAACTGTCCGAGTAAGTCAGACTAGACAGTAATAGAGACAGAGTCAATAGACAAGGCAGTATAGAGATATACACAACACACAGACAATATAGAGACTTGTCAACAGACAGACAGTATAGAGACAGTAGTCAACAGACAAGACAGTATAGAGACAGTAGTCAAAGCGCGTCGATCCATTATGACGTCACAGAGAAATTACGTCGAACGTTTATCCATACGCACATCTATGACCTCTTGACCCCGTACCTGTATTTATACAGTTGTAGATACGCACTGCTTTTAGTAGTGTTATATAAAGGAAAACATTTGCAAATGTAAATATTAAACAATCTGCTTTCTTCCTGTATTCCATGCTTCTGTCAATTGTGATCAATAAAATTTATGTACCAATTATGTAAGTTTTCAATGTCATTATCTAGTAATATTGATTTAACACTTAATGATTAACTAAAATATCAGAATAACTGTTAAAAACCTGCGCAATTTCATCAATCTGGTATCTTCTGTGTACCTGTCGATTGGATAGCGAGCCCGAGGTAAAAAAAATATGAAATGGCCCTTTTTTTTATCTTCCACCAGAGATTCATTATTTATGGCAGAATCACATGCCTGGATGCCTTTAGATTGATCTGATCTGTCTGAAAAACTGGAAGTATATATATTTTTTAATAGCACATGACACCTTTTTTAAGATCGGGATCGATATCCGAAATAAATTTTATTTCACAACTTTCAGTCATAACAAAAAGTATTGTATAGTTGTGTATATTATAACAAAAGGACTTGTAATCGAAGTTCTACCATGTAAAGGACACTTTACTGAAAAATGTGTTCTTTCTAGTTTGGTGAGTTTACTCTTTTCTCGTGATGTTAAGTTCAGCTAATTTTAAATTTACCGTAATCGCCTGTCAATAGTTCTTACGCTTGGATGGCTATGAATGGAATTCTTTTTTGCTTCTTATATATATTGATATGCATGAGAAGAAAAGTTAATGACCAAACGACCCGGTTAGGAGTAGATAAACTTTAAGTTGCCAGAACCGTACGAACTTGAGAACATTATCATTGACTCATTTGATTTTGATTATACACATGCTTTATTGACAGATTATTTGTGGAATTACAACAGAAACGTGTGTCTGTCTTTTGTTTAATTGAAGGTATTTATTATTCAGGATAGCTGACAACAATCTTACATTGATGTCTGCTCGGAGAATTCAAAAACTTCGCAACTGTGATCCTAAAATGACGAGGATACAGCATAATCGATCTGATGCTGTGACCAGAAAACGTGAGGAGAGGGCTGTTAGAGAACAATACAAGCGCGAGAGGAAGATTGAGTCTTACCTAGCTGATGATGAAAACTTCCCCAGCTTCTCAGCACAACTTGGAAAACTCGGTCTTCAGCTTAGAGATATACCAGGAGACGGGTAGGTCTAATTTTTGCTTTATTCTGACTGTTAGAGAACAATACAAGCGCGAGAGGAAGATTGAGTCTTACCTAGCTGATGATGAAAACTTCCCCAGCTTCTCAGCACAACTTGGAAAACTCGGTCTTCAGCTTAGAGATATACCAGGAGACGGGTAGGTCTAATTTTTGCTTTATTCTGTAAATCATCATGATCATTAGCCTTTTTTAAGTTTTACAATGATAAAAATATACTAGATATTACTATCTTCACTAAACTACTTTCAAGCCCTTTTTCACTTTCTGAATTGATTGATTAGTAATTATGATGAATTGAGATTTGTCCCCCAGCTTTTTCCTTGAAAAAATTGCTCAAAAACTTTGTCTTGGTTTCATTTCTTGTTAAGTTTTACAAGGTTAACTGTCTTTAACTTTCTGAAATTTCATACTTGAATTTTTACCTTTGTTATGAAAACCATTGTGGACATAGAGAATTCAAGGTTTAAATTTTCATTTGACAAACACGAAGAACTAGTATCTAGAACTGTGGGAAATTAATACAGCAGGGCTACCTGTCTCAGGTGGGATAGTTAGACCTAGCTGGCATTCACCTGTAACAGCTGATCAATGAAATACCTGTTAAACAGGTTTTTTAAAGAGATTGTTCAAGTGAAAAGAAACCAGCTTAGAAATACACCGAATTCTAATTCATAAAATTCTTATCAAGGGTGTATGTTTATTTATAAGAGAAAATCACCTTAATCAGAGATCAGCTGTGTCAGCTGTCTTTTCCTCATTTCTGGACAAGACTCATTACATAATCTTAAAATGCTTGCTTTGTGTATTTGCCATAGATGAGTAAATGCTATTGAATTCCAAACAATGGAAAGAATGTGTCCCAAATTTCTCAAAAGTTGTTGAACTTAGATTTAAACCAGACAAAGTTATATGTTAGTTAGTTAGTTAAGGCATAAAATACCTTTACTGGCTGCATGTGGGAAATACACTTGTATTTGCTTTTTTAAAAAATATTCATGATATATGTACATAATACAATTATTAAGTGTTTTTATTTTTTAATACCCACATATATCAGACACATTTCTCTGTATTTTGATCAGTATCAGTTGCTGCTCATCAATAGAAGTAATGGCATTTTTAAAAAAAACTGAAAAAGTATAATAGCCCTTCTTGTAAATATCCAGATGTAATGAAATATATGTACAAGGACTATGAAAGAGGACAGTGCATGACTGTATGATGATATTCAAGGTAGATGTAATCACAACCTGCTAAGGAACACATTGAAATTGTCCCCAACAGAATTACCTGGGATAACAATAAGTATGTTATACTATATGTAAATGAATTATTGTTATAAATGAGAATTTGATGTAAATCAGCTGCAAAAGTGCACTAACACTCTAACAGCCCTTAAAAATTCAGAGATGTGACAATCTTTTTTCCTTTGTGTGGAGTCAAAGCCCGGAGTCAGCAGCTATTCAGCCTATTGTCAAATATTTCTTTTTTACCAATGTTTACCAGACGATAATATCAAAATGTATTTGAATCTGAAATTAAAGAGAAAATTGTTTTTAAATTTTAGAAGACATCAGAAGTTGAAATGTTAATATTTGAAAGTAATTTTCCCCTAAAAAATGTATGAATAATGAATACAAGATATACATGCATTTAAAAAAATTAATATACATGTACAGTATATATAGTCATGTGAGTGATACATGTATTATATATATATATATATATAAATATATATATAATATTTAGCATCTTTAAATTTCATAATTTTAAAATTTCAATGTCAATCTGTATTCATTAAAATAGAGTTAAATCCACAAAGAAATTTAACTTAAGTTAAAGTGAGCTAGGCCTTCGTGAAGAATGGCTGGTGTCCTGTGACAGTGTGACATTTACAGCCATTCTGGGTGGGTATGTCTTTTGAGTTTATATTTACATACACATACATTAAAATCCTTAGGAGCTTCATTCAATTTTGAGAAGTAAGAGGAAATGTCAACAAAGATTTTGTGAAGAAGAAAAATACATTGAGCAAACATCTCAATACTTAAGCAAAGTAGTCTTGTATAGAAATTGTAAAAGGGTCTATCAGCAGTTTTTACTAGAATCATATGGAAAAAAAGGTCAAAGGATATAAACCTTTCAAGTTTGAAATGAAATGGAATTTTAAACATAAACTCACAAATCTTTATTCTTACTGCTGGATACAGTTACACACTGAGAATCAATGGAGAAAACTTTTTTATGGCTTGGTGCCATTTTGTAAATTTTGTGAAAATGTATTTTTGGGGGGGGGGGGGTGTAATTCTGATGTAAAATGGATAGAAAAAAAGATAAGTTCCAAAGTTTTTAACAATAAACATAAGTTTTTATATGCTTTCTTAATGAACCCAATTGTTCACTGTAAAAAATTTCCTTTGAATTATCATGATTATGTAAAGGTGTGTTTATAATAGTAAGCATAATGAAAGAAAGGGTCCTAAGTATTGCAAACTTTTTATGTCAACATGTTTTTATCAGAGGATGACAGCTAGTACAATAGGCCTAATCAAGTATTAAATGTTAAATACTTAGTTAATACCTTACAAATCCACTTTAATGGGTTATACCTGTAGATCATACTAATATCATAAGTACATTTTACTTTAGGTAATACCTTACAGTTACAAATCTACTTTTAAAAATGGGTTGTAACTGTAGATACTATTATCATAAATACATTTTACACACAGTGAAAATTAGCCTCTTAGATTGTGACACAACAGATACTCTTAAAGAGTCATTTAAATTTATCTCAATCCTTTATTTTATTTATATTGATTGCATCCCAAGGTAAAGAGGATTTCAAGTTTGTTCAGATGAAGGATAGAATTACACCTACATACAAGTTTGTGAAGGGTACACCAAGTCAAATTGAATACAATGAACTGCAGTATTAATACTGTTGGTTACTAATGCTAGGGTTGGGCAACAGGAGGGGTCCAAATTTAAGATATTTTTAAAGTCTTGGGAGAATTTTTTTTCTGGAATGTGTACAGCTTGAATAAAGAAATTTTTTTGAAATGAAATTGTAAGCATTATCTTGGAGTTTGTTATTTATTTTTCTTTAAAAACCACAAAAGCATTATTAAATTTCAAAATGGTAAACAATATTTTAGAAGCAGCAAAATACATACTTTCAATAAAAACTGTATATGCATGTTTTATGTTTTAATTTGGGGTTTCAATTGAAGGTGGTCATTTTCAATAAATACATGGTTTCTCAGTAGAACAGTGTTACCCAGGCAGGCTCTTTTTAAAAAAAGAGTTGTGATCGACACTTACTGTCTTAAGTCTTTTTTATAAATAGATAAATGAGTAAACAATTCATACTTTACAGACATTCATAATTGTAGGGGAAGATGTGGAGGCGCCGATATTTACTTATCATAATCATAAAGATAGAAGACATGTTGTCACACTTGATTTATATTTCCATGAGACTAACTAGTTCCTCCTTTTCTAGGAATTGTCTGTTTCGAGCCCTGGGGGACCAGATGGAGGGACATGGCCGTAACCACTTTAAGTACAGGTTTGATGTCGTGACATACATGTCTGATAATAGAGCCGACTTTGAACCATTTGTGGAAGATGATGTACCATTTGATAAACACTGTAAGGACTTGATAACATCTGTAATTTTACAAATATGATGAAAATAAATATGCACATAATAGGAATAGGCTTGAACCTGTTTTAAAATGACAAGAAAATAATTACTTTGATTTTTTTTTTTCAGTAACTAATCTACGTAAACTTGGAACCTATGCAGGGAATGATGCTATTGTGGCATTTTCTCGACTACACTGTGTCAACGTTGTTATTCATCAACTGAATGCCCCATTCCTATTGGTAAGTTATAAATAACTTATGTCCCATTCCTGTTTGTAAGCTAAGAGTAACATGTGCCCCATTCCAATTTTTGTTTCATGATCATGAGTGATTACCACTTACTTGGTGCGCTTTTATTATGAGTATGCTATGAAGCTATTTATCAATGCACATACATGATATGGACCCTGAAATAACATTTGTTTAAAAAAAATCCGTCATGTATATTTCCAAATTTGTTCATTCAGTTAAAAAATAGCAATAAAACATGTGAATGTAAGATATAAGTAAAACATGTCTTCCTTAAGTGCTAAAATACAAAACTGCCCATAGGCATAAAAACTACATTGTTATGATTGTTATCTCCCCCTTGTAGATTCAGGGTAACCAGAGCAATGCAGGCCAAACCAAACAGATTCACATAGCTTACCACAATGGAGACCACTACTCTAGTGTCAGGAGAGTTCACGACAACACCGAGTCTCCCGCCAGTATCAAGATCAAGGTAAATTATCAAAGTCAAGGTCATCCGTAACAACACCAAGTCCACTTCCAGTATCAAGATCAAGGTATCATATCAAAGTCAAGGTCACCCATGACCAAACAGAGTGCCCCACCAGTAACAAAGTCAAGGACTTTCATATCAAAATCAAGTCCCCTGCAAGTACTAAAATCAAGATAAAATACAAAAGTCAAGGTCATCTGATAAAAAAACAATTGATGAAGATAAACATATGCAGCAAAGTCAAATTAATTCATAACAGGTTAACAACACTGTTAAGAATCAAGATTGACATATTTATCAAATTCAAGGTCATCCATAACATTTTATATAGTTTCCTACATCAAGGTCAAGGTCATCTATGACAACTCTGAGTTCCCTGCCTGTGTCACTGAAACAGATGCATGTATTTACAATGCAGATTCTTGGTTTCACAGGCTAAAATAAGTCTCCCATCAAAATATCAGATACTGATAACTTACATGAGAACATATCGATCATGGTTCACTAATATTTTGTACTTTTTGTAACAGATAGGGGAGGAGTCAGAGAGTAAGAGTAAAATGAATGGTCATGTGACGGGAGGTGTGGTCTCCGCTGTACGTGATGAACAGAGCATTGAGGAGGAGGTCATGCTGGCCACCAGCTGTATGGTATGTGTTACAATAACCAGCTATATGGTATGTGTTACAATAACCAGCTGTATGGTATGTGTTACAATAACCAGCTGTATGGTATGTGTTACAATAATCAGCTGTATAGTATGTGTTATAATAACCAGCTGTATGGTTTGTGTTACAATAACCAGCTGTATGGTATGTGTTACAATAACCAGCTGTATAGTACATGTTACAATAACCAGCTGTATGGTATGTGTTACAATAACCAGCTGTATGGTATGTGTTATAATAACCAGCTGTATGGTATGTGTTACAATAACCAGCTGTATGGTTTGTGTTATAATAACCAGCTGTATGGTATGTGTTACAATAATCAGCTGTATAGTATGTGTTATAATAACCAGATGTATGGTATGTTACAAAAACCTCCCTCAAGTTTAAATTGGTCTTGTCTGAAGCAATGAATATTAATTTGTGGAAGTAAATGTCAGCCTATTGGGTTAAAACTTTGCTGTTGGTTCATTTCCATAGAGGAGTAAGAAACTAAAGAAAGTTAAGCTAAAATGAAGTATAATGCAACTAATGATCATGAATACATTTACATAACATAGAAAGGCATCAGCCATACTGCTGAATATAAATACACAGGATTTACTTGCTGGGCACAGCAATAAAGCAAAAAGTCAAATGTCACGTTTAAACCAATAAAAAATTTTTTTTTCATGTATGAGGAATGAACATTAACTATAAGTTCAGCCTTAATAAAAACTGATGTACATGTTTTAGGACATAGAGCAGATTCGTGAAGTTCTGGTGGATTGTGGGTACGATGTTGAACTGGCCATTGCCACATTGTTACAGATCATGGAAGTCAGCAAAAATGGTAGGTCTGAAAAAAAATCTGCAAAGCTTTTTGAAAATGACTTTTATTGGAAAGAATTTGAGACAGGTCTTGATAAATAGGTTAGCAGATTATTGTACATGGGACACTTGTCAAGACAACCCTCCCACCATTAGTTACAGAGTACAGGATATTCACATTTTTCCAGGTCTGGAGGAGACTGCCTCTCTGGCCTCTCAGATGACCTCTACAGACAGTGGGGTTTGGTCTGAAGCCTCACGGTCCTCCACAGATTACGCTTCCCCCCAGACCGGGGCCACCCATGTCAGAGAGAACAGCTATGGTGGAAGCTCAGGGTATGGATCACTCAGCAGCTTTCCAGGTGGAGCTAGACCTAAACAGACTCAGGTAAACTGTTAACTCTAATTAACTTAACAACCTGATATACAAAACAAACACAGGTAGAAAGGTCGGCTAGACTTAAACAAACTCAGGTATTCATGGTATATAGTCAAACCTTTCCTGTCACAAAAAATATCAGTTAATTCTAAAAAAGTACAAATTCAGCGTAAAGTTAACTAATATTAGGTAAGGGTTTATATCTTGTTGTGAGATTCCCCAATAAATTACTCCTCTGCTTTACATGTCCAGAGAAGCAAGTGCTAAAAATTTCTTTGTTAATATGTCTTAATCAAGTTTGTTAAAATTAAGAGTTTATTTGATTTTCCTATGACTTGTTTATCACTTTGAATATGGTTTATCTTCTAGATGAAACCTCCATCAGCGAAGGAGAAGAGAGAGAATAAGAAACTAGAGAAGAAGAAGCGTGCAGAGGAGAGACACAAGATGAGGATTCAGGGGGGTGCCCCACAGGGTCCCCCAATGTACGATGACAACGCGGTGACCGTGGTCTCCAAAGACATCGGCATGATGAAAATCTAAAAATACCAAGGGAGATAACATCCCAGGGTTGTGGTATAAACAAGGCCTATTTTTATTTATCTATTAAGTGGATGTTTTATACTTTCTGATCCCCATTTCTAATAAGAAATATAAAGATGAAGTGTAAATACTAATAATTAAATATGTTCTGTTTCCTTTTTGTGTTTTTATGTGGTTAGTTTATGTACATAAATCATAAAAAGTTGTACAACTGCTCAATATTATATTGCAATCTGTCATGATTTGCTTCAATCTAATTAAAATTAGAAATTAAATCCGCTCGCATACTCGCTACACTAACATCTAACTCTAGACTTATTCGCTTCACCAATATTCAATGATTTTGCAGGCAATGATTTGATTGGTTGATAGAATTTGACCTCTGACGTGACCCTCTATGGGATGTTGTTAGATGATAGTGTAGCGAGTATGTGAGCGGATCTAACATCTAATTCTAATTAAATTGGATTTGCTTTTGGGTTGCAGTTTTGACCTTCGATTTACCTGCTATAAACTGGAATGTTTCCAGTGTTTCATATTTCCTGTTCAAGTTTCTATTATGAAGGGAATGAAACTTTTCTTATGACAATCTTTTTTCTAACTTGTCTTATGTACAACATGTATTTCCAAGTTATATTTTATATGATACTTTAAATAACTTGTATCTAATAGTTTCAGTTACTTTTTAAAACTTTTTTATACATTTATTTACATATCAGTTTATCTGCTTTGTTTTGTGGTAAATTTAAGAATAAAGAAAAAACACTCTAGCTCTGTATTTAAGGTTTTTGAGTTTATACTAATGATAAATTTGCAACTAAACCAATATTTGCCATGAAGTAAATCAGAAAATCCTTGAAATTACTTCTCATAAGAATATTTACAATAGAGTATAAGATATACCACCCTATGAAATACTAATATTACATTGTTACACATTGTCTGTTTTGTTTTGTGTAGTTCATGTAGTATGTTACTGACAATAGATTAATCTAGCTACATGTATCATTCAAGATGTATGTGATAATATTACCTGTGAATATGTTTGCATAGTTGTTGGTTGTTGATATTGTAATGCGAAAACACAAAAATGCAATCAGAAAAAAGAAAAATGTTCATAGTTACCAAATGAAAATTATGTACCAGAGACTAGTTCCTGCTATCTCAAGTGTCTCCGATTTTTGTGTATATTAGACAAAGTCTTCACAACATAAGTGTGATTATTACTCCACTTGTCTTTCATTGTTATGTATTGGTTGATTTATATACATGTTGTTATACAATGTAGATTTATTTCTTATACTTGTTTGTGTATTGTATGAAGTTGCATAAGAGTATGGTGATAGAGGTGGTCTCACAGTTTTCATGTTTGTAGATAGATATACATGTATACTTATGTAACTATAAAAACTAGAAAACAGTTTAATATAAATTAGAAATGGCATTTTTACTTTCATTTCTTCTACTACATATTTAAGATCCAGTATGAAAATTTTATAGGTTTGTATGATAAAGAGAAAATTCAGGGATTATTTATATTTTTTAGGGGGGTATAAATGTACCTCATAATGTTATGCTCTTAGTCTAGACAAATAGTTAAAGGGGGGGGGGGGGGGTATGATGTGACCTGATTGATTTCCCTCAACCAATAAGAAAGGTTAATCAAATTAAGAAAGTCATTGATATCTCTTTTCAGGATAAATTTTAAAAATATTGAAAAAAAAACACTTAGCTAGCAGAAATATGCTAATCAAAGTAAAAGCAATAAAAGGTTACAGAAACCTGAATTTTTTTAAAAAATTAATTATAATAATGAGCTGTAGTGAAAAAGTCCCTTGTTTTACATTTCTTTGATCAGAATTATTTATATTTGTGTGTCAATACATGTACATGTATTTTTCATGTTTTCTTTTCTTACATATATACATATGTGTTATATTCTGGATAAGAGTTTCAGTTTACATTACCAAAAAATGTATTTTTCTATAATAAAAATATGCTTTTTATCCAGGTGTTTTTTAAAAGAAAAAGGTCTTGTTGATAGGGTACTACTTTAAATTCTTGAAAAATCACCAAGCAGTTTGTAAAACAGTTCAAACAGGATCTATGGAAAAATGAAGCTATTCTTCAATCTAGTTTTTGATGCATATCAATGATGCACAATTTATCTGGCAAATGAACTCGCTGAAGAAATCAATTGCTTCTTATCAATGTGAGTGTTTCCTAGTATCAGTGTCAAACACAAATCTAATCAATAAGAAAATATAAATACTGTATATTTCTGCAGACTTGGATAATTTAATCTCAAACAAATTGCAGAGGCAAGTTCAAAGAAATATAAATGTATAAGTATAACAAGGATAAAACAAAAAAAATTTCATCAGTTACATGCAACTATGAACAAGAATTTCACTTCATCATTTTTTCTTACAGTTTCGCACAAAATTCACATCAGAAGAGGTTCGTTTGGAGCATAATACGGATAAATTCTGATTGGTCAACTCGACCATCTCCATTTATATCTGCCTCCTCTATCATTTCCTCTAGCTCCTTTTGTGTGAATTTTATACCAGCATCTTCACATGCCATTTTCAAATTGTCTAATGATATTGCCCCTGATTTATCTGCAAGAAGAAAAAGAAGTGTGATGTTTTTAACTACTTGACAGTACAAGTTTTTCCCTTTAAATTGAGTGAAAAGCTTTATTACTTGTTCAGAAATTTCAACTGCAGTAGCTACATAGGCATAAATGATTGAATGAGAAAGTAGTGTTTCCTATACAAGATTAACCCTATATAAAAACTGTCAATTTTCTGATAGACACGTACTAGGGCAGTTGAAAAATTGATCTTTACATTGTATATATCTATATCAATTCTGTAATTCAGTGAAATGAACTGACCATAGTCAAACATGCTGAATCCCTTCAGGATTTCATCGTACATATCTCGGGAATCGCCTTGTCTGTCAATGATTACCTCCAGGAATTCAGTGAACTCAATCTGACTGAAAAATAAATTGGAAAAATGAAAATGAATAATGTTCAGTAATGGACATTTTAAAGGTAATTAAGAAAGGAATGCAAGGGACCAACCTCCTGCCTTTTAAATTGACATCTACAATCATTTGCTTGGCATCGTCTCTGCTACACTTAAACCCTAAGGCTCTCATTGCTCTTCTAAGCTCAGCAGAGTTTATGTATCTGAAATATATTCAAAATTATCTTAGCAGCTGAGAAAAGCATGACAACTTTCACCTACAACCACCAAATAATCTAACACATCACAATTTTCTAAACAGAATCCGCTACTTACCCATCGTTGTTTGTATCAAACAACTCAAACACAACAAGGAGATCTCTAATCTCCTGAGCTGTAAGGTGTTTAAGGATTCTGTTTGACATTTTGTATCCATGGACTTCCTTTTCATCCACAGGATTTGAAGTTAACAATTTAACAAGCTGAAAATATATGGGGAAAGTAAATTACATGGTAAATTAGTATTTTGCCATCATATATTACTTCTTTGAGGGGGGGGGGGGGGGGATATACATATGTGTCATATCATGACTTAATTATTGATCGAAATTCAGAGGCCTGTGTTTGATCATAGTCAACAGTATAAAAAAGATCTTGCTCTAGACTAGTAAAGATTATTTTCCATGTAAATATTTTCAAAGCCTCTTAGCTTCTACATTACTTTCAGATGAGTCTTACACTTTCGCCTGGTTTAGGGGGAGGAGGGACATAAGCAGGTGCGATGGGGTCTGCCGGGGAGTTGTTCTCCTTCAGAGATTTACTGCCGCTCTTCTTACTCTTGCTCTTTTTCTTTCCTTTCTTTTTACCCGGCATAATTGTTATCTAAAGTAAGACACAGAAATCGATGTTTGTTTACAACAAGCACCTGTTGTCCGCCATTTTGACGCTACCCGTGTTGCCCCCTGACGTAACAATATTCTTTGAAGCTGATTGGATAAACTTGTCAATGAATATAAATTTAAAGGCAATCTTTACGCATTTTAATTTTCCGGATAAATAAATTTCAACGTGAGTTTATGGTTATCACAACTTGTGCCACGTCCGACAAAGATTTGACATTTTAAAATAAAGTGCTTTGTATTATAATATTACTTTTTGTGTGATTTCAGGGTATGCAATGGATACGTAAATAGATATGTAAACACAAAAAAGTTTGTGACATTTTTGCCTGTTTATTTCGAAAACAGATTTAAAATTAAAAAAAAATAATAAAACAGAAAAAACTAGAGGTACTGTGAGCAATGAGCTCACTAAATGATACCCCCGCCTCCCATATGAATATAATGGCAGTGTCCATGTTTTGCTATGGGAAACCCAAAATATGCGTCGGATCAAAAAGTAAAATAGGAGGTGCACAATGGCAATATGTATTAAAGATTCTGTTAAAGTTTTATCAAATATCATTCACTAGTATGAGAGAAGTTGCGAATAAGAGATGGGGGTTTGTTCCCGTTTTGCACACATTTGAATTTGAGGCACCCCAAAGCGTAACAGACAGACGGACAGCTAGACGGTCGTACACACCGATTACTATATGCCCCCCCCCCCGGCTTTTCAAGTGGGGTAAAATAACTGAGAAGAGAGCGATGTTATCCGAAATTGGTGAATTCCATTGGTTTGGTTGGTTTGAACATATTTTATTGTATAAATACTATACAAATGGTTTGAACACAAGTTCTAACAACTTATGAGGTTAATTCTCACCATACAACTGTCAATATATATATTATATTTACATAGGGAAAAAGGGAAAAAGAAATATTGATGTACAAACATGTTTGTTAAACTGAAACATACATTTGTTACATATGATAAATATAAAACGACATGTATATAGAGTTTAAGTGTTATAGGCAGTAATAATTCATTAAATCTGCCAGAATCTCATATAAATTTTTGAACTGACTGAAAAATATATTTATTTATTTCTACATTTTGTGACTCATCTCCCCACAGAAGTATAAGTGGCAATCAATAATGTTCAATTTAATATTTGGTTATTTACTTACAGCTAAAATTAATTATTTCAAGATAATTATCTAATAGACAAAAAGTTTATTTTTCACAGAGTACAATAAGGGATTATATTTTGATTCTATATATTATAGACTTAAAGTTTCTTCCAATCATTTTGCTAATTTTTAGCTCTACTGGTCCGTCTGTCTGTAAACAAATTTTCAAAATGCTTCTCCTCCTACAGCTTTGGTCCGATTTCAATATAACTTAGCACACTAGTAGATTACACCAGGATACATAGTTTAGTGCATCGATTTTTAGTTTCGATGAACGGTGTTGCCATGGTTACTAAAATAGAAATTTCTGTGAAATTCCTTTAAAACGCTATTCCTCCTACAGTTTGGTCTGACGGCAATGGCTTCTTTTCTCTTCCTTTGTTATAAGTACAAACCAGTAGAGCTACAGTCTCGACAGAGACTTCTGGTTCTTGTCATTATCACCTTGAGAATTAATCTGTATGTAAACTAGTATACATGTTGGTATTACAATTCAAAGAAAACAAGATGTGTTTGTGAAACACTATGCGCCCGGCGGCAACAAAATTCGAAAAAAGCTATTTTTAGCATTTAGGCCACAGTCAAGGTCACAAGGTAATTGACCTTGGTGTCATTTAAAAGAGCTTAATTAGTGGAGTATGCATATCAAATATTAAGTCTCTATCTTTCATGGTTCAAAAGTTATGGCGAAGGTTAAAGTTTGCGGACAAACAAACAAACAAACAAACAAACAAACAGACAGACAGACAGACAGACAGACAGGACAAAAACAATATACGCCTCGGATCTATCGATCCGGGCGCATAAAAAACCCGTTATTTTTCTTTTTAGACATGTTCCTAGACTAGGAAAAACGCACATTTAAACTAGTCATGACACTCTTTGTGATAAGAATAAATGCAATTATTTCAGTGGTTTTGGGGATGAGCAAAATGTGATACATATTTAAAAAAAGCTAAAAAAAAAAACCAAACCCTAAAGACACATTTAGAGTTAAAAGTATAAAACACGA
Organism: Saccostrea glomerata; assembly: GCA_003671525.1. Taxonomy (NCBI): domain Eukaryota; kingdom Metazoa; phylum Mollusca; class Bivalvia; order Ostreida; family Ostreidae; genus Saccostrea; species Saccostrea glomerata. Next base: position 636,413 of record PRKT01000089.1, on the reverse strand, counting down.
TGCTCATGGGCCACATCGCTCACCTGAGAAGCTTTGATCACTCTTTTCTTTAACAGATTTCCCCCTTGTAATACATATTATGACCCTACCCTAGCCCACTGATCAAAATTTAGACAATTTGAAATCTTCACTACCATGGGATGCTTTGATTCTTCATTGTAAAACTTTGATTTCCAGTTGTGGCCCCGCCCTACCCCGGGGGTCATGATTTGAACAATTTAAAATCTACACTACCCCCGGGATGCTTCCACATAAGTTTCAGCTTTTCTGGCCCAGTGGTTCTTTAGTAGATTTTAAAGATTTTTCCTACATATTTCTATATAAAACTTTGATTCTCCATTGTGGCCCCGCCCTACCCCCGGGGGTCATGATTTAAAAATTTAGAATCTACACTACCCCAGGATGCTTCCGTGTTAGTTTCAGCTTTTCTGGCCCAGTGGTTTTTGAGAAGATTTTTTTAATGACCCCACCCTATTTTTGTCTTTTCTTGATTATCTCCCCTTGTGAGGGAACTTGGCCCTTCATTTTAAAAATTGAAATTCCCCTTCACCCAAAGATGCTTTGTACCAAGTTTAGTCAAAATTGGCCCAATGATTCTTGAGAAGAAGTCGAAAATGTGAAAAGTTTACAGACGGACGGACGACGGACAAAATGTGAACAGAAAAGCTCATTGAGCATTCGGTGAGCTAATAATAACAAGAGGCCCAGGGGCCACATCGCTCACCTGAGCAAATCGGCTAGGAAAAA
>PRKT01000089.1:560174-607784 GCA_003671525.1 Saccostrea glomerata | reverse complement strand
TCAATAAGTGCGTTCTATTTATTTTGTTTCAGCAACCGGTCGTTTCCAACCTCTCTCATAACTAATTCAATGTATATTTATTTTAGAAATATTATGATTACACAGGACCCATATTCACTTTTACAACTAGGACTTTCAATTATTCTAATATACAAGTAACACAAAAACCTCTAAGATTTTTTGTTGTACAAATATCAGTACTAGCACATGGATTTGGAAATTTTCATGTATTTTTCTCATTTTGGACCGTAATATGTAATAAAAGTTAGGATGTAAAATACTACAATATTCTATTTTTTAAACATGTATTACTATATCCGATATGTACAGATAAATAATTTAAACGAAATCATGGGAAGGGTTTACATTCCGAGGGAATGAATCATTTAAACTAAGAGAATGAATTATAAAATCTGAGATAACGGATTGTGTAATTTGAGGGAACGAAGTGATAATCAGTGAGAATGCATTGGCAATTTGTTATAACAGATTGTCAATCCGAGAGAACGGATTGTATAAATCAAGAACTCGGTTTACTTTTATAAATTTTAAAAATTCTATGTCCCTTCATGGCTTTCATAGATTTCATACCTGCATGGCTGCCAGGATTGTAAAAAGAAAGGAGACAATAGACTGCAATGTTACTTCAGGGCAAAATTCCTGGGGCAAGGCTGTTCGTGAGCATGGGAGTGTTGATAAACCATCCAGTGAGTTTGACCACCCATGTATATGATGTACCATAATTGGAAAGTGTCTGAAAAATTGAGAAAATTGAAATTCTAACCACATACTTTATGCAGATTGGAAATACAACAGCAGTCTATAAAAACAGCTTGTTCCATATCTCGGCATTCATTCAGATAGATAGCCTTACATGTTTAAATAATGTGTCTGTATGAATAATCAAGCATCATAAGTATTATGTGTTTCAAACACTTATTTTTCAAAATATAAATCAAATGTTTATAAACTTGTATGAATGCAATATCATGAGAATGACACAAATGAAATTAGACTTTATTTTTTGAAATTTTAAAAATACAGAAATTTTCAATACCAAAACAAAAATTTACCTGTTCATTGGTGTCCTTACATATTAATTGACCTTCGTAGTTCATGGTGGGCTTAGAAAGTGGGTATTCACAGATGAAAGTATTGTTGTATATGGTGAAAGCACACTAAAAATTCAATGTGAAAGTGGTACATGTACACACTGGTACATACATACTGAAAACAACTATCTATTATTATGACAACTTTGATTTTGCTTTGAACTTACGAGTGATTGTCAAAAGCATCAAAGTTCATGTGTACATTTAGTTTTCTTTTAAACTTAAACTTTTCAGTCAATATCCACGTATTCTCACCTGCTAATACCAAAGGCATGTCCGTATTATTTGATTCATTGATGTGAGGATCTTCGTCGTGAAATAATCATGAAAACTGACGTTCAGATTTCGGATCATGTTTTTGTTTACAGCTACCACAGCGGAAACACGTGGTTATTTCGTATCAACTCATACAGTGATGAGTCGTATTTATTTATAAATGCGAGTTTTTGTATTGTTAAATATATATTTAATTAAATTGCAAATTAATTAGTATACAGTATAACAAGATACAACAATATTAAAAATCTGATTGATTTTTTTTAGTAAAGATCGACGTTTTGGAAATTTTTAAGAATATTGTATCACTTCATGAAATATACATCATTACATGTAGATGAATAAATCAACATTCACTTCCGCGTCACAAAAGGCAGAACGAAAGTATATATTTGTTTTTTGAAATCTATTTTTTTTTTTTTGTATTATGCATTTATTTTCAGTAAAAAAAATATATTTAAATGGTCAAAAAACTCTTATAAAAGAATTTGTTGTTTCGAGTAAGACGCAACAATATCGACCTTGACGTTACATGTAAATATTGACCGATTTTTCCATAAAAACTATGCGAAGGTCACACATTCAAATTATCGTAATTAAGAAAATACTGAGCGTAAGAAGGCCTATAAGGGCTTGTTGGAAAGGAAATTTTCTCTACTTTTACCAGCTTTATTTTGTTTTCCCTATTTCAACACAGAAATAAACGTAAAACTGAGCTTTGTTTAAATATTACGAATAAAATCGAGAAAAAACACATAAGTGCAAGAAAATTCTTGTTTTTAAAATATACCTTAAAGTAATAACAATAATTTTTACATATTTTAAAAGTAGAGAAAATATGCTTTAAGAATATACCATGCTTTCTTATTAAGTTAATCAGGAAAAAAATTGTCAATCGTCTGGAAAATCGGCAATCGCTTTGGAAAATTACTCAATTTTCAAAAAGTCTCGTTTGTCTTTACAACGTAAAATCGATTAAATACCGGCAATCAAGATATAATCTTTTTAGATATTTAAAAAGTAGAGAAAATTTCCAAAAAGATGATATATAGCTTATACCTTCATGCTACCACAAAATAGATACGGAGATCTTATTTTCGCGAAGTCGTGATTTAACGCGCCACCGGTCAATTTGACCGGTACGGAAGTGAAGGGGTTAAACAAGTTTAGAAAAGTCCATCGAAATAATACAAGCCGATAGATAAGGTGCCATGGAAGAGTAAGCTCCCTGTCGATCGGTCGCAACCGCAGTCCGATTCTTTTCATTTATCAGTATGAAAAACACCAGTTAGCAAACAATTTACGATAGATGCGATAAATCGTGTTTGCTGACAAGGTCATCGTATTATTCATAAAGCAAGATTATAACTTTAATGAGACTGTTGATATTCTTGTTTCGTCAACATAAATGTCAATAGCCCATCATTAAACAAATTCCATTTATATTACCAGAGTATATATATGTTTTCAACTGTACCATGTTTTATACAGAAAATTTTGGTAGTAGTTATCTGATACAAAAATTCCAAATATTCATTGAACTTCTAAAAATATTTAAGGCTTGTCAATTACGAATAGGACGGATGTTGAGACTACCATCTGGAGAAGATAGCATAAAGTGTGATAGAAAACTAGAAGATATTATGCACTGGTGTGTATAAAGTTCTTTCTCTATATTTCAGATCAATTACAATTACTTGCTCATAAAAATACTGTATTTTAATTTAAAATGAAATAAAATCGATGTCAATTCATACGTTTTATTTTCGTTTTGAAAAAAAAATGAATCACTAATAAGTCACATTAAGGCCAAAACGCTCCCTCTCTTCGCAAAATTATTTAAAGAAATACTAATAGATCCTATGTTTTACTGAGAGTGAGTAAACAATGATCCTAATACTCTTTACTTTTTTATATTGTATTTAAAATCATAGTATACAATCATTGAGATATGTCTTCTCACGGTCATGTTTAACTTATAAGCAAACACCATGTGGAATATTTCGAAAATGTCATGCCCTGATTTTAAAGTTTTATAGCTGGATATATACTTGGTAATTTTTTTTAAATGTTTGTTTGTCGAACACCGTCCCTATCGAGAACTTTCAATCATATAGAAACGCCATCTCTTGTCGGTGAGGTGCAAATTTTTATCTTCGCTTCGCACTCAGGACCATTGAGCAGGGAGGGAACTTTTTGGAGCCATCACATTAACTGCGACACGGGACCTCGGTTTTTACGGTATCATCAGAGGGACCGAGATGTCTTTGGGCCGAGGTGTCGTTGGATCGAGGTGTCTGACATTCATCCCCACTTCCTACAGTGCGGATTCGATAGCGCGACGATGTTTCAGCTCCTTACTCTGTGACTCTAGAGCAGATATTATTGCCACTAATACTGCGCCACACGGGCTACTTTTAATATTTATAACCGTGCTTCGTAAAAATTCAACCAACATTCGTGAAAACATCCCATACCAAGCTTCAGTATGCATACTAAAACATTGAACATTTTGAATTTTATTACAACAATTACTATTTACGCTAATTTTACATTCTTTTAGCATTTAATGTATATGAATTTTATCAAATCACTTCATTTATTTTTGTGGGAGTTTAATTATCGTTATTTTTGAGGTAAAGGGAGATTGACCCACGAATTCATGAGCACCACGAAATGTAAAATTTCTTATCCATTGGTACTTATCAACAACTATATAAGAAAAAAATATATTCCCTTCAGTCCTTGAAAATTTGACCCCACGAAAATATGCAATTTTACAGAATGCTAGTGTAGAAAAGCAGCATGTTTATGTTGATTATCTTCTACATGTACCACAAGTTATGCCCTACACAATTTTCTAATACGTATGCATTTAACAATGATAGGCTTCCAAAGGAGGTAATTGGCCACGGTGAAATTTCCACAGGAAGTGACGTTTATACAATGGCCATGCTGTTTTACGAGTTTTACATGGCGGTCTCTGGAAATGATCAGCTACAATCTGTACCCTTTTCCTACAAACACAGATCTCAAGTACATTTTCATTGATATTCATTAAAATATGATTATTGAAAAAAGTACAAATAATTCGATTATAATTGAGTAAGAAATTTTTTTAATAAAGGGTGTTTTACAAGTTTCCACAGTACTTAATGTAATGAAAAACATTCAACTCTCACACTGATGATTTTATAACTAACATGTACATCATATGATCTTTGATTTTTATGGTTAAGCGTTTAGTGAAATTAATTGTTTATCAAAGATTTACACTAAATTCATTTTAAATGCGCAGGTTTTTCATTATAATTTTATGATTGAACATTTTTACACAATCGTAAGTGGACAAACTACGTGTATTTCTCAATATGAGAATAGCATGTAATTAATGACATTTTTTTGCAAGAATTTTTTTCCCCCCTAAATTTCTATTTTCTATCAAAAACATAGATATTAAGCCATTTAAATGAAGGCCATTTTCCTGATCGACCACCTGCCTGTCCGGAATGGCTGTACGAGAAAGTGATGAAGCCATGCTGGGACCAGGACAGAACCAGTCGACCGTCAGCCGCAGATATCGAGAGCATCATAGCAAGAAAGTAAGATCATGAGAAGCACTCAATTCATACTGGAAATCAAACATAAAACTTCACTGCCGTCTTTCAATTTCTTATTGGTATTTAAAAATTGTTTGACCTTTTAAATCTCGACTAATTCAGTGGTTCAAAGCCACACGGTATCCAAGTCCTAGTTAAAGTGTAAGCCTCTTGCACAACCTTTGACTTAATGCAGTTTATTGTTCAACGGTTGCATTGCTCTTCTTATAAAACTTAACTTATACATTAATTTTATTAATCATTTTTGTGCAAGTGGCAGTAACGAAACTAAAATTCTCTGAGCTATTAAATATATGGTTTTTGCTTGGGTATAACTATATTTTTTCTTCTCACTAACATGCTACTGCCTGTAATTTTGGCAAACCTAAAGAACTCTCATAATATTATCGAGAAACACTTAAAATATTTCTTGAAACATTCACATCAACAATGAAACAGACTTTTGATCCAAACACACTAAAGACTCTGCTTTCTGAAATGTTGTGCTTCTCATTTAAGATCATAGCTGGCACAGGAGTCCCTTCGAATTTCAGTAAACATGGTAAAATAACATTAGAAAAAAAATTCTTTTGAAAAATTACAGGATTACAGAAATCAATGAAAGAAAGAAAGACACGGAGGTCGAAACGTATGACAGTTTTGAAATCATGACCCAAGCTTACCAAGATGCGATCTCAGACAAAAGAGCTAGTAGTGGTGAAAGTGACGAAGATTATGTTTATGTACAGAAACATCAACCTGCAGATTTAAGTAGTGGAGCACTGTCATCAGAGAAGAACGGTTATTATAATGATGAAAGAATCTCCGAAGAAATAATTCTAGATACAAATGCATCAAATGGCACCCAATCTTCAGCAAGAAAAGAATCTTTAAAATTAAAGCAAAAGAGAGGAATTGAGTGTGCTCATACACGTCCTGATCAGTCCTTTGGAAAATTAGAAGACGTTATAAATCATGAACTGTTTTCTCAATCAGGAGAGTTTGATGCTCGAACCGAAGAAACTAACACCTATAGTGAAATTCCAGATTATGATAATGAAACCATCCTTTACTCAAAAATGAATATGTTGGACCAACAACCATTTCGAAGTATTATGACAACTAATATGGATTTACCTTTACCCCATGTACACAAAGAAAACCCAATATTCCAAACTGATTCCTCTGTCCATCCAAGTGAAAATGACAATCCCAGCATCCGGTAGATTTCACTATATCTGCACATTCATTTTGTGTACTGTACACAAGAGGGATTATCAGCTGATTCGGACTATGAAAACTTTGATGAAAATAACATTTATGCAAATTTATGATACAAAGCTGATGAACATTTATTACCAAAACCCTTTATGTCCATAAATATTTGAGTGCTTCTATGTCAGGGTTGATTTATAATTACTTACATATTGTTTTGCTACCATGTATTGATACAGTATTTGAAGTTTTAAAATTGCATTCTACTTACATAGGCGTCGGAAGCAAATTGAAAATGAGGTGGATATTTGAAAGGGGGTGGCTAAACCAACAAAAAGGTAAATCCCATTTTCAATGGCCGATTATGTCTATCTTTGCCAAAAAAGTGGTGGGCTATTTTTTCTTGACCTTCAAACTAGATCTGTGAATTATCTTATTATTATTTTGTTTTGCAATTTCGGAAGAATTTTTCCGTAATATTGATGTTAAATCTTTCTTTTTCTTGACCCTCATACAAGATCTGAGATTTCAATTTCTGCAATTTCGGAATGATTTCTCCGTAATTTTTTTTTTTCAAGAAGGACAGCTAATCTTGTTTGTTAAGTATTCTCAACAATAGCTTTATGATGGTATACTCAAAGTAAATTATACCGTGCCAGTACAAAAAAAGTTAATTATAGAGTGCCATTATTATTACAAATGGTTTTACCCATAATAGTAGAGAGGTTTAGTTACAAGTGACGTAACAACGTATACGTGGAAATTTGACGTACACGTTATATTTGACGTCAACGTCAATACACGATTTAGTTATACGTACACGTGTACGTATGCAAATTTCGTGATTGGAGAGTACAGTAAAGTTTTTAAACGGCATTGTATTTATTATATTTAATTTAGACAAATCAATGGTGAATTTGAATTTATACTTATTCTACTACTTAGTATATGTATTGTCATCTCACTGCAGTGAAGCACTCTAAATATTTTGTCACCTAGGATCTCTACGGGACAAGCTTTTAATATTGCATCACTTTAAAAATGGAAGCAATCATAAAAAATATTTAATTGACGAGTAAAAAAGACCACATCTTGCACTTTGTGGAGGAGGGGGTGGGTTGGGTTCCAACAGAAAACCTTTTGAAATTGATACAATGTAAGGGGCAATGATTATAACATCTAGAAAGGAGGCATGGAATAAAATTTAATACGTCAATACATTGTTAAACCAAAATCAGACATCACCCCCCTTTTTTTTCCTTTTCAGTGTAAACAAGTGTGTGCTCTAGATCATCTCAAGTGCTAGTACAAGAGGGATAAAAAAAAAGTTAATGAATATATACAATCTCCACAACCACTTGACGTCGACGTTTCACATAAGTTACCTATAACTTTTTAGGCGAGGGGTTATATTTTTGTTATGTCACTAGTGTCTGTGGATGTTATTTGAGAGAAAATATTTTATTTAAAAAAATTAAAGAATACAGAGGTGTTAAAATAGGTTTTAATAAAAAAAAAATGATATAAAAGGGAAAAAATCACCGCCAATTTGGTGCATTGGCGGGGTCTTCTTCAAACGAATTTGCGTACGAAATAAACATGCTGTTTGGTATCAGTTTGAGTTTAACTTTTCACTGATAAAAATACAAATACTTTGATGGAACCTTCGAATCATCATTTAATATTTTTTGAGATAGACTAGTGTTCTTGTTTTATTGCATAAAAATCCATCAACTGAATAAAAAAAATAAGAATTTAATCCATAACTTTACCCGTTTACGTCGTACGTGTAGACAGTGTATTACACGTTCCAAACTTGTAGCTACACGTCGGATTTGACGTCATGAAATCGAAGAACACAACAATTGATGACGTCACCCGTACTTCATCGCAAAACGTGTAACTAAACCTCTCTTAATAGTGTCCCGAGAATAATTGTTTTCTAGTTCTTTAGATAGAAAAAATATTACTTTGCCTATTATATACTGTAACATATTAACAGACATATAAAGAACATATTATAAAACTATTTGAAAGCAATGTGAGCTGCATTTCTGAGATTTTTATGTTGCCGTTAAAATGTTTTATAATGATAAATTTTGTTTGTAATTTAAACCTATATGTTTCATTAGACTTAAATGAAGTATTAAGAAAATAAAGTATTGATTTTTTCTTGGAAATCGATATTGTACAGGACAACAATAATGTAATTTGCCCCAATCACAGCTTATAAAACGTTCTACTATCGTAAATAATAGTAATATATAAAATAATATAGAAAATAAAGTATTGATTTTTTTTGGAAATCGATATTGTACAGGACGACAATAATGTAATTTTCTTCAATCACAGCTTATAAAACGTTCTACTATCGTAAATATAATTTACAGAAGACTTTAAATGTTTTTTCTCTGTTCTTAAACCACTAAAAATACTTAAAATCTTAAAAAATCCGACACCAAAATTGCAGCTCATATTGCTTTGATTTCATAAAAAAAAAAACCAAACAAACAAAAAAAAACCGATCTCAATCCCAATAAGTTCTCTTGTATCTTCGTCTATTTGATTACAGCTGCAATAGTGGTGGGATACTACATTGCATTATTTACATTATACATAATAATAAATCAATTATTATTCTTTAATAAATTGTTTATCAAACATTTTAATACCTACAAATACTTTTTTTTTAGCTTACATTAGCCGAGGTTCAAGTGAGCTTTTATGATCAAAATTTGTCCGTTGTCTGTGGTCGTCGTCGTTAACTTTTCACATTTTCATCGTCTTCTCAAGAACCACTGAGCCAATTTCAACCAAACTTGCAAAAGTATCCTTAGGTGAAGGGGATTCAAGTTTGTTCAAATGAAGGACCACACCCTCTTCTATAGGGTGATAATTATAAATTATAACAGAAAGAAACGTTTGTAACAGACACAGAGTGTGTTTTCTTTGGTAAATATGAAATAAAACAACTTGTTTGGATGAAAGGTTTTTTTTCCTGATAGACATTGCTATTGACCTTCGTGTAAACGTTTAGGGCATTTAATCGAAACGTCGCCGTTTACACGTGTAATCGTTTCGCCCTTAATATTTATATGGAATCATCCTCAGGTTGTGTAGATTCTAGTTTGTTAAAATTATAACCCCCAGGGATAGGGTGGGGCCACATTGGGGGATCACAGTTTTACATAAAAAAATAAAATCTTCTTCTCAAGAATAAAAAAAGCCATAATTAGTGACACTAGTATTTATAGGTAGTGTAGAATTAAATTTGATCAAATCATTGCCCTTTGGGGTAGAAAGGGAAACAGTGGGGATTCAAATTCAAATTATGAAGAAGTAATATATAGGAACAAAATGTTTTTAAAAAATCTTTTTTATCAAGAACAGCAGTCATATGCTGTATTGATATGAAGCATTCTCAAGTAGTATTAAAAATCATGGCCCTTTGGGGTAGGGAGGGAAACAATGGGGAATCAAATTCAAATTGTTAAAAATGTAATATATAGGAACAAAATGTTTAAAAAAAAAATCTTTTTAACAAGAACAGCCGTCATATGCTGTATTGATATGAAGGCATTCTCAAGTAGTATGAAAATTCAAGCCCCCCTCCTTACCTTAGTACACTTTTCAGTTCTGATCTGATTTATGCTTTTTCCTAGCCGATATGATCAGGTGAGCGATGGGGCCCCTGGACCTCTTGTTATTATTGTCTTTATTTATTCTGATATGATAGTAATGTTTTGAGAATTTTTTTTGATATTTGTATTTCATATTTTTACGCTTTAACGTTGACATTATATACACTACATAAAGATGCAATTTTAAAAATTAGGTTGATTTTGACATGATTATTTACACTTGAGTGCAACATATAATTTGATCAAACATTCATTACAAATATTAATGTCTAAAATCAGATCTATATAAAAAAAAATCAATTTTTATGCGCCCGGATCGATAGATATAGGGCGTATATTGTTTTTGTCCTGTCTGTTTGTCTGTTTGTTTGTTTGTCTATCTGTTTGTCTGTTTGTCTTTCTGACTGTTGTCAACTTTAACCTTCGCCATAACTTTTGAACCTTAAGAGATAGAGACTTCATATTTGGTATGCATACTCCACTAATAAAGTCCTTTGAAATGACATCAAGTTCAATGACCTTGACTGTGACCTATATGCTAAAAATATCTTTTTCCAATGTTTGTCATAACTTTTGAACCATAGGAGATAAGGACTTCATATTTGGTATACATACTCCACTAATAAAGTCCTTTTAAATGACGTCAAGGTCAATGACCTTGTGACCTTGACTGTGACCTATATGCTAAAAATAGCTTTTCCCACTGTTTGTCATAACTTTTGAACCATAGGAGATAGAGACTTCATATTTGGTATACATACTCCACCAATTAAGTTCTTTCAAAACGACACCAAGGTCAATGACCTTGTGACCTTGACTGTGACCAATATGCTAAAAATAGATTTTTGGAACTTTGTTGCTATCGGGCGCATTAGTGTTTCACAAACACATCTTGTTTTTCTTTTTTTTCTGTGATAATCAATCTGCGTAATGCATAATTATATTGTTATTAATATTGTTTATTGCTTGCTTTTAGAGATAAGTACTAAAAACAAATTTGTAATCTTGTATAAAAATTCACCTATTATTTTCTTAAGGAGATAAGTACTAAAAACTAATTTGTAATCTTGTATAAAAATTCACCTATTATTTTCTTAAGGAGGTTCAAACCATCTTTTTTTTTTTTATTATTTTTGTGTTTTTATGCGCCCGGATCGAAAGATCTGAGGCGTATATTGTTTTTGTCCTGTCTGTTTGTCTGTTTATCTGTTTGTCTGTCTGTCTGTTGTCAACTTTAACCTTCGTCATAACTATTGAACCATGACTGAAAGAGACTTCATATTTGATATGCATAATCCACTAATTAAACTCTTTCAAATGACATCAAGGTCAATGACCTTGTGACCTAGACTGTGACCTATATTCTAAATATAGTTTTTTCTGCAAACTTGAACCTTCGCCATAACTTTAGAACCACAAAAGATAGAGACTTTATATTTGATATGCATACACCACTGATAAAGCTCTTTTAAATGACACCATGGTCAATGACCTTGTGACCTTGATTGTGACCTATACGCTAAATATAGCTTTTTTGTCGGCAAACTTTCACCTTCGCCATAACTTTTTAACGAAGAAAGATAGAGACTTAATATTTGGCATGCTTACTCCACTAATTAGGCCTTTTACATGATTCCATGGTCAATGGCCTTGTGACCTTGACTGTGTCCTATATGCTAAAATTGGCTTTTTTGAACCTTTATCATAACGTTTGAACCACAAAAGAAAGATACTTCATATTTGGTATGCATACTTCACTTATCAAGTTCTTTAAAATGACAATGACCAATGACCTTGTGACCTTGACTATGACCTATATGCTAAAAATATGTTTTTTAACTTTGTTGCCGCCAGGCGCATAGTGTTTCACAAACACTTCTTGTTAAACATGTTAAGTTTGAAAATTATCGTAATTGAGAAAATGACATGTATCCATACGATTGATTGATTTATAAATGTAGCATAGATCATTGCTGAAGTTTTATTTCTCTCAGAATGATAGTAAGAAATGTGTTTGTATGGAACAAATCCTGATAACATATGCATTCAATCTACTGCATTATTCAAATTTATTATAATGTTTTAAATGGAAATGTAAACTTTTTCATTTCTTTTTTTCTTTGTTATATACAATATATCCAAAGCAATAAAATGACGAACAAAATACGATCATTATAACAAAGAGAAACTCGACGCCGTGTCCCATTAATAAAATGTAGAACAGTTCAAAAGCATAAAAAGCAGAGGTGCCTTGTGTTGGTCCGAAATTTCAAAATGTAAAACTGTAAAGAAATTGGTTATTTTAGTGTTTAAATATTAATACTTACATTTCTAATTGTTTTTTTTCTGTGATAACTCTTTGAAAATTGGGTAAGTTGATCTTTTGATAATTAAACTTAAATGTAAATTTCGTCAAGTAAAAGGTCAATTGCCTTATATGCATGTCAATCTCGTGCTGTCTCTTCTTCCATATAAATTAAACTCTAGGTAGAGCGTTATACTCTGGTACCGCTACGCTTCAGACAAAGCTAAAAACCCACTCGGGGTACTACATACAATAAAAGGCTAAAATCTGGCATCTTTAGAAGCTACTTGTACCCAGCTGTCTTTATGTCTAACGTCACTGGGCGGGGACTATTGAAAATGACATAAAAGACCTTGTATATTTTAAATTTATTAAGAGACAGCATTTTTTCATTTCTATTTACATATTTATATATTTTTTTCATTTCTATTTACACATTTATATAAGGAATCACTGTTTAGTTTGTTGGGGAATGCCAGGGACATAAATGATAGCTGGTTATTTCTGAACAATTATACCAAATATGTATCGATGAAATCCTGTATTATTTCCCCCCGAAAGATGTATTGTTTGACATACAAAACAGTTTCAGGTTTACAATTTGCTAGTAATTCCAATCTTGATCTAATTCTAGATTAATTATACTGCAAATTCATGTAGTATTTTCTTTCTAACTAATTCAGATAAAAATTAAGATTGATTGAGATAAATCGGTTTTAGTACACCTTTTCACACATGTGTACACAATTTCCAATCTTCGCTGTTGCGGGAAGTCTCTTTCCTCTTTCTCTCTTTCCGTGGCTTAGTCTTTAGATATAATCTTTTCACGTCTTCTGGCATCAATGGCTTCTTTTGCATCGTCTCCAAACCACAAAACATAGGTGCTCTCTTAGAAAATATCAGTAATAATATTTTAATATTAAAAGTTTCTTAAACAGATAAACAAATACATTGTAGATAAATGATTGACTAATAAGTATTTAGATTGTGTAATTTCACTTTTTATCTTAAACATATTACACTTATTTCTTTTAATTGTCAGCCTGTTTTCCTCGTATAAAATAATTCTATACTTACATTCAGTGTAATTTTCTTTATGAAATCCATTAGAAATCCACGACGTTCAAATCTCTATATTTACATTCAGTGTAATTTTCTTTATGAAATCCATTAGAAATCCATGACGTTCAACTTCTATAACACACGCGAAACCTTGTCACCGCACGTTAGAATACACAGTAGGAACTATATGCATTTTCAATACTTTATGATCACCAAAATATACAGTATTTGACACAATTTAATAAAAAAAAATTAACCCTGTTGAATAAACGAAAAAATGCAACAAATGTGCATTTAAATTTGCTTGTCACTTTTTTCCCTCGCAATGTTCGTTTTCGTTATTTACGACGTCACAAACGGCTCTTAAGTCTATAAAGCACACAAAAGTTGAAGGGCGCTAAATTCACATTAAAGATTACAGAAATAACAATTATGTAGAGGAAAAAATTAAAGAATGTAATTATAAGCATTGAATTCAGATTTTGGGATGTCTTCGGTCCTATAACACACCTGGCCGTGCCGATAAATTATCATACCGCACGGCCGGGTTGACACCTTGTCAGAATGGATTAAATGTATCAGATCCATGTTAAAGTCACGTATTAAAAATTGACAAAGCAGGTAACAACATTGTCTTCGTTTGTAAGGCTCATTATATAAATTGCATTCTAGAAGAAGTTGGATTTAATTCTACAAGTGGTAATCCTACTTATACTACTTATACTCGTACTTCCCTTTCTAAGGAAGAAATTCTTCAAAATCACATGTCAGTTTTGAATACTTTTAATATTCCACATAGCCAAAATGAATTTGGACTACCTTATATATATTGGATTCCGAAACGTTTTAAGAATCCTTACAAACAAAGATATATTGCAGGTTCCAGTAAATGTTCAACCAACCACTCCTCACTAAGATATTGACAGTAGTGAAGGAAAAACTTCAAGAGTACTGTGCAGCTTTATATTCAAGAAGTGGTGTGAATCAGATGTGGATACTAAAAAATTCTAAAGAACTTTTGGACAGTTTGAAATCACAGGACTTTGCAAAAATCAACAGCTTAAAAACTTACGACTTTTCAACTTTAAGCACAACAATTCCCCACGACAAATTAAAATCCAGGCTTTTTGATATCATTGACAGCTGCTTTTTCAATAAAAATGGAACTCGTAAATTTACTTACCTCGTCATTGGTTTATAATTATTTTGTTAAAACAGATTCTGATTGCACACATAAGTACTCTGAAGTTGACATCAAGAAGATGCTTGAGTTTCTGATTGACAATATCTATGTGGTTTTTGGAGACCAGGTATTCCAACAATCTTTTGGAATTCCCATGGGTACAAATTGCGCTCCATTATTAGCAGACTTATTTTTATATTCATATGAAGCAGAATTTATGCAAAATCTTATGCGTGAAAAGAAGAAAACACTTGCCGTGGCCTTCAACTCGACATTTAGATATATCGACGACGTATTGTCAATTAATAATGGTAATGTCTATGGTAATGCCTACTTCGATACGATATATTATGGTGAGCTTGAGACAAAAGATACCACAGAGTCCGACGCATCTGTTTCATACTTGGATATTTTACTTGAAAAAGACACTAATGGAAATCTAACAACCAAGCTACGAGTGCTGTTCAATAAATAATGTCCTGAACTGTATGACATACAATACAGATATATGACATTAAATTTGACTTTCTCTCATTATTGAATCTTTAATGAATTTATAACAGTGTATGTGACAACTTTTCATCAAATAGTTTCTTCGTGAGAAGCTGGGAAACAAGGGCTATTCAAGACACTGCATTATAAATGAATGGTAAAGAATCAGTAAACTAGAGTGAAAATAGCTGCTGTAAAACTTGTTAAAAATCCCAAAGAAATATTCACTGAAATATGTGACATTAACAGCAACCAATGCCTGTTTTTATAGACAAATGAGCAGGTGGATTTCAATGATAAAAAATTATATAATGGGCATCAAAAATGGGTACCGTCCTTGCCAACAAAAATTATAACAACTTATGTACTGTTCGCCAAATTTCAACAAATAATATTTGATGATGTATGATTGACTTTAAGACACATAGCAATTTCGATAGATATCAAATTGGTAGTTTACTTTGCTTTTAAGAAACGTTTGATGGTAAAAAAGCTTGGTACTCAAAGGTCACACTACATTTTGAAAAATGAGTGAAAACGACAGCGTGTACGAAAGTCTTAACAATTATTTTAAAATATCAGTAATTGTAGTTATCCACGTTTGTTTTATATTCAAACAGATATTGAAACATGAATCTATCGCTTAAAACCCTCTAAACAAAATTTACCATAAGATGTACTTGATGAAAATGGCGAAGGTCTGACAAGTGGAAAGGTATGCAAGAGCACAAAGACAGATCTATTTGCAATTTTCTTAAATATAGTGATATTGTTGTTCAAATTCGTATTCGGGGAGACATTTTAATTTGTGGAGGAGTCTAGAAAACAATCTTTTTTTTGGCAAAAAATCGAAATGTTTATTAGAGGAAGGACCCAGAATCAGGAATCCACTACATTGAATTTCTTCATGACAGCGTCCAAACCCGCATGCCCTGAAGATTAAAGGGGTTTCGGGATAAACAGAAAGTTAATATTTTTTCACATTAACAATTTTTGCCAGATCTCTGACCTTTTGACTTGTTTCTATTTCCAAACTTGAAAATAACACCTTTCAGAAGGAAGAGATAAGTCCAGGAAATCATTGGATCTGCCATTTTCCGGTATACTAAGGGTCATACCCAAATATGAGTTCTAAAAACAATCAGAAATTGGATGAAAAATGTTACGAACATGTATTTTAATTAACAGAGATAAATAAGTAAAATCATAAAGACTAAAGCATTGAAAAGCGTATTTTGCTTCTTTCTGAGCACCGAGGACATTATTTATTGAACAGCCCTCGTATATGATAAACGTGATGACTTTAACTTTTCTATCGTCAACTTCCCTTACTTATGCAGCAATATACCTTCATCACCTGCATACGGAGTAAATATATGTATCTCAGTTGATTCGATACGCAAGAGCATGCTCTACGTATGAACAATTTCTAACACGAGGTAAATTATTGACAAACAAGTTGATGAAACAAGACTATCAGCAGTCACGTTTAAAGTCATCATTTCAAAAGTTCTATTGTCGATACAATGACCTTGTCGCAAATACAATTTATCATTGAGTCAAATGCTGACTGACGTTTTTCATACCAAATGTTATTCCATTATTTATACACTAAATTGACGACAGATTTTTTTCCGTTATTTCCTGATCATAACAAGGAGCACACGGCGGGTGTGACCTGTCGGCAGGGGATGCTCACTCCTCCATGGCACCTGATCCCACCTCTGATGTTTCGGGGGTCCATGTTTGCTCTGCTCTTATTTTCTATTGTTTTATGGACTTTGAGATCTTTAATTTCAACCTCACCGGGATATATCGCAGTGGCGGATTTAGAGGGGGGGGGGGCCGCCCCCCCCCCTTTTGTGATCACAAAGAAAAAAAGAAGAACTAATTATGAAAAAATGAAAAAAAAGTTATGGAAAAGGGAGTGGTCCAACCCATAGTTGTCTATGTCACTACCTGATAATCTCAGATCTACTATTCAACAAACCAACTCCAAATTCTACCCAAACATTTCTACAATTCTGAGACTTCTCCTTCTAATGCCAGTATCAACTGCCTCTGTGGAAAGAAGTCATTCACGCTTGAAGGACGTGAAAACCAAAAAACGAAGTGTTATGTCAGAAGATCGTCTTAATTCATTGATGTTGTTATATATCCATCATGATTTGCAACTTGATTACGATAAAATTATTGACATCTTTGCATCAAAACATCCTAGACGACTTCAACTGGCATACCCACTCTCTTTATGTTCATACATAGTTGCTTTTCTTGTTTGACAAAACATGCAAATAATCATTTTTTGTTAGTTTTTATTTGTGTTATAATGTGACAAATATAGCTGAAATAGCTCAAAAAATGTCTTTAAAAACTAGCAAAACCCAGGAGCTTCCGGGGGCTACGCCCCCTGGGCCCCCAGACCCCCGGCCTTCAGGCCCCCCTTTCAACAAATCCTGCATCCGCCACTGTTTCGTGTCAATATAAGAATGGAAATAACCATTGTTAATTGACAATACGTTGTCGACATATCTAATTGTCGAGTTGAAGGCCTCAGCAAAATGTTTTCTTCTTTTTTCATATAAGATTTTGAAAAATCGTATATGAGAAAAGAAGAAAACACTTACTGAGAACAAAGTCTGCTTCACAGGTTTCATGTATTCTAAAGGGAAACTCTGCTCTCTGATGAAGCCAAGGCTTGTGCGTACTATGTTATATATGAGTACATTATTTACCATCCAAGAAGACTAGAACTTTCTAATTACTTATACATGTGTCATCAGTATTTAACTGTCCAATTCATAGTCTGTAATTTGTCATTAACTTTTACGTAGACTCCTCCCTCTCTCACAAAATCCCCTGAAATGCAACATAGTTTAGAATTGACACGCAACTATAGCTATTTCCGATCTAGTTTTAAGAAATATCTTTTAAATCAAAATTATCAAAACAGATTTTAATTTTGTCGTTTCAGATATACAGACTGTATGTTAATATTTCATATCAACTCAGGAAAATTCCTGAATAAAGTTTAAAATTCTACTATGTAGGTAATGTTATTATTTCACATTACGTACATAATATAACTTTAAACTATATCCAGGAATTTTCCTGAAACTCAGAATTTGGTGTGTATAAGTGGTGAAGATAAAAAACGGTAAATCCATGAACACAACGAATCTGAACAGGGCAAAATTTAACACGGGCCCTTGAAAGACCAAAGATAGGATCAAGTTCCCGAGAGGAAAAAGCCCCCATTGTTGATAAGTTGACAGTTTAGCTGTAGGTTGACCATTCTCGTTTAAAATCAGAAAAAAACCCATCCAAATATGAAACAGATTGAGCAGTCCCTGTGTTGTGCTCTATTTTGAGATCGGTGGGATATTTTGGGGTGATGTATGAATGAAAGAACTATTGTGTATGAATGATAGTAATGTTGTTATTTTGCTTAAATGTGTTGATATTTTAAAGGTGAAGTCCACAGCAAGAATTTCTTCTTACAACTATTATAAAAGGTAAAGGAAAAAGTCCTTGTAGTTTTAAAATTTGTATGAAATATATTTATGAGTACATCAGGGTACATTTGTGTACAGTCAGAATGTTTTTTAACAAAATAAATTGGCAAATGACCAATGTCAAGGTATAAGTATTTAAGAGTTCCACTTTTATTGAAAAAGCAGCTGTCAACGATATCCAAAGGCATTTGAAATAGTATGTAAACAAATCATAACGAATATCTTCCCCTTTTCACGCACACAGACGTATAATAATTTTTTTCTTCATTTGCTTATAATACATGAATTGTCACACTTTTATAACATCATACACAGTCAAAAATAGTATGTTATTGTGTGGCGCTTCTGTACATGACGCATACTAACCCAATCACAGGTGCAAAGCCTTGTATTCGCAGGATTCCGCATGTCACTGTTTTCCCTTTATGACAATCTGCTTGACATTCTGTAGTGTACAGTTCTCCTCGCTTTTTGAACACGTTCAATTAAATAAATTTGCGTTTAAAGAATTTTATCTAAGATGGAATTTCCAATCTAATTTTAGAATTAAAAACCATAAACACTAACATAAACACTTAGCCTTGTCTGGTGAGATAAAATATAAAATAGGGACATTTAGATCCTCGACAAGTAAGTTAAATTGTATCAAACCTCTAATAATTTTATAAAGTATTGTGAAAAAATTGTTTTAAACAGTTCTTTATCATTTCTTTTAAAAAAATTGGATGCTTTTTTATGATCCATAAAATGCAGTCAAAAACTGGAACTAGGAAGTTGACTTTATTTACAGCATTCTTTAAAAAAAAAAATTGTTAGCTTGATATTATGCTAGCTTGAATTTAAACATAAAGATTTCGCAAGTAAAGTGTGACTACATTTATTTATATATATAAAAACGATCTAAAATTGTGGACACATTACCACTATTTAAGTCGAAACAAATGGAAAAAATCATAAAATTATATGTCGGTAGCTTTCATATGCTTGTCTTATAAAAACAAGTTTGCCTCTTGTACGAATAGACTAGTCTCATGTGTTTTATTTAAGAGAACGTGTTACTCTTGAGAGATGTAACATGTACCACAAGTAAAATAATGCAAAAAAAAAAAATCTTGCAGGCCAATGGTACGGTGGCTGATGTAGGACATGGTATGAGAATTTTTTTTTATTAATTCGTGGCCACGAAATAAAAATTCGTGGGAACGAAATAAATTTCGTGGCCACGAAATGAAAATTCGTGGGAACGAAATAAAATTCGTGGCCACGAATTAAATAAAATTCATGGCCACGAAATAAAAATTCGTGGGATCGAAATAAAAATTCGTGGCAACGTACGAAATAAAAAATTCGTGGCCACGAAATAAAAGATAAAGAATCTAGTGTATTGACAGATAGGGTTCGTAATTTAGATGTGTCCATAGACGCGCGCGGATCTGCAGACAAAAAAAAAACTGAGAATACATGTTATTTACAATAGCTAAGATTATTTCTAGTGCATTTTTCAATGTTTTTCACACATTTATTGCTAGATGTTTCAAATAAATAGAGTGTAATTGTAAGGCTTTGTTTATTTATTTAACAATTAGTGGCAGAGTATGAACTTATTATCGGGAACGTGACATCTTAAAAAAGAGAGCAATATTCATATATTGTCATGATTGTTTGCACATAAAACTCAACTGTTTAATACAAATGAAAGTGCGTTCACTTCAATAAAGATACATGTAATTGTTAAGGGAAACATTACGATAATTTAGTGTGTTCAGTATTGATATTATTTATTCGTACATCAGCTCTTCATGTAATTTACCGGCAAAAATCAAATTTCAATAGTAAATGATGATTCAGGCATATCATTCAATACCCATAACCCTTAAATATATTCGGCTGAGTCCAATTGAATGATAATAATAAGTCCGTTCATCTTGAATGGAATGGCATACAAGAGAAGAAGCTAATATGACATTTTATAGCACAACTTTATTTCGTGGTCACGAATTTTATTTCGTGGCCACGAATTTTTATTTTGTTCCCACGAATTTTTATTTTGTGACCACGAATTTTTATTTTGTGACCACGAATTTTATTTCGTTCCCACGAATTTTATTTCGTGGCCACGAATTTTTATTTCGTTCACACGAATTTTATTTCGTGGCCATGAATTAATAAAAAAAATCTCATACCATGTCCTATACCAGCCACCGTACAAGGGCCTGTTCTCACCTTTAAGAATATAAATGGGTTGTTTCGATAGAAAAGTATCAGGCATACGATAGCCAGAATTTCATTAAAAAGGAACTGATTGATATGCTGTTTGGCGAAATAGAAACTTTTAAAAGTTGTAATTGGGATCATAACAATTACAAATGTTTAAAGCTTCATGTTATTTAAATCAGTTACAAAACTGCATTGTAGACACTTGGCGTAATATCTATATTGATAATTTTCGTCTTGTACTGCGATTTTATAACAAAAGGAGGTATGTAGCAGGTAAAGATACATGTAACACTCTTATCAATCCAGTCAACAAAACGAATCGCGAACAGGACAGAAACACGGAAAACTGAAAAACTGGACGATGTAACTAAGAGGAGTAAGCACCCTCTGTTGTCCGGTCTGTGAGTCTTTTGTGTTGTTAAACTTGTTGTGCTATGATCTGACAAATGGAATCAAAAACGACGCAACCATAGGTTGTATTTGCACAAAAAGTAATTATAAAGATCATAAAGAATATGCAATAACCCTTTAATCTAAAGCGCTTCAAAGTTGCTCGCTGAAATAGTGTAGCCGTCTCCGATAATTTTATACAAAAAAAAATGGAGAGGTCAACACTATTGTAGTAAATGAACTATATAGAATATAAAACAGTCAATAAAGAGAAGTATTTTGAGATAATGAACAGTATTTAAGGAAAAGAACAATAAAAAATGAAGGCAGAGCAAACAAGACCTCAAAAATATCGGATGTGGGATCAGGTTCCATGGAGGAGTGAGCATCCCTTCCCGACCGATCGGTTACATCCGCCGTGCGCTCCTTGTCGTGATCGGGAAAAACCGTCGTAAATTCAGTGTAAATATAATGGCCTGATCATTACTATGAAAAACGTCAGTGTCAGACAGTATTTGACTTAGTGATAAATAGTATTTGCTGACAGAGTCATTTATCGACAATAGAACTTACGAAATGATGACTTATAAGGGACTGCTGAGATCCTTTTTCATCAACTTGTTTGTCAATAATTTACAATAATACATTCTAGAAATTGTTCATACGTAAAGTATGCTCTCGCGTATCGAATCAGCTGAGAGATATAAACCCCGTATGCAGGAAATGATGGTATATTGCTTTTACGTATTGGAAGTTAACAATTGGAAAAAAAAAGTCATCACGTTTATCATAGAGCTTGGTTGTTAGATTACCATTAGCTCCTTCTTCAAAGAATTGACTAATTATGAAACATATGTATCAGACTCTGCGGTCATTTTGATTTCAGGCTCACCAGGATATATAGTATCGACATAAGAATGGAAAAATATATTCTTCAATCAGTACAAAAATTTTTAAGATATTCTGGTAGATTCAATTAATTATTACAGCCTAACACTTAACACTACATAGTTATATATTCATCATGTAAAGATTGTACAAATGTATGTTTAAAACAAATATGTATCTTTTATTTTCTATGCAAAAAAATTTACAGTTGTAGCCATTAATGGTGAGAACCTGGTAAGTGCTTAGAGCTTGTGTTCAAAACACTTGTATATAATTCATACTAGAAAAATGTTTAAACCAAACCTATTGACAATACTTCGTCGATATATTTCATTGTCGAGTTGAAGGCAACAACAGGTGTTTTCTACTGATCACATTTAATATTTGGACAAATTCTGCTTGATATGAAAACCAAAATAGGTCTGCTTATAACGGGATGTCATTGGTACCCATGGAAATTCCACTAGATTTTGGAAGGTCCCCCAAAACCATATAAATATTGACAATCAGAAACTCAGGCATCTTTTTAATATTAACTTCAGAGTACCGGGGTATTTGTACGTACAAACAGTATGTTTTTTAACAAAATAGTTTTGCAAATGACCAATGACAAGTTACTGTAGATTGGCAAATATTCACAATTGGTACATTTTGAGATATCGTGTACTCAAACTTTTCGTGGGGAATGGTTGTATGTTTATTTGAAAAGCCGTAAGTTTAAAAATTATGCTGTTGGTTTCGTTAAAATTTTCCTTGAAAAATTCTTTGGATTTTTTTAAGTATCCACGTCTGATTTACACCACTTCTCTAATATATTGTGACACAGTACTCCTGTAGTTTGCTGAAGGTCTGTCTCAAACATTGTACGTACAACGGATTCACATCAGGCGTTTGACAGTCGTAGGCAAAAGAGATTCATGAGCCGGGCTCAATTTTAGATATTCTGCACAATTGCATTTGAATGGGTCTTTAGTGACATTAAAGTCTGCGCATGCCTGTATTCATTAAGCAGTGTTAACGTAGATAAATGATAAAATGAAATCTTGAAAATAATATGAAATTCAGCGCAATATAAGTTTGATTCAGGAAAACATACACATGTTTAATTGTAGTATGTCTGCTTTAGTTATTTTTCTTAAAGGGACATTGACACAATTTTAGCAAAAAGAATTTCAAATTTATTTTCCCCTTTTTATGTTAACAAATACTTAACTAAGGTATTTTTAATGATTATCAAAAATTTGAATTTCAGTTGTCGATCAACAAGACAAACTTAGAGCTCCTTACCTATGTTATGTTAACAAATTAAAGCCTGTGTCATGTTTTTGTTTAAATAGGTTAGATTGTTAAATATACTATTATATGTTCGTTCAAAGCAGATTTTTTTTTCAATAAAGGAGTTAATTCTAAATATGATTAATCAGTTCCTAGTGGTTTGCTGAATCTCATTTTGTTATAAATATATTATTTTCTTTATGCACAAAAAAAAAAAGTATTTAAGAAAGAAATTTTAAAGAAAGAATTCTGAATCTCCTTTGTAAATCAACAAATAATTTTCAATTTTTTTTTTGATCATCTGGATTGCCTTAATTAGGAATTGTAAACATTAAAATTGGTTGAACATTAAAAATCAGTTGAAACTGTGTATATGCCCCTTTAACAAAAGATATTGTTTTTTGGATGTGCAATCACGTCACTAAAAATTTTGACCCAGATTAAGAGTATCAGGATGATCTGATGAAATGTTTATCTTAAATGTTATGAAATTCAAGTATACGTATGGAGCAATCGGCACACAGCCAAATCTGAGCCCATTTTGATGTGTTTCTTCTACCCGAGTGAGCAGGACCACAAAGAAAACATCTCATCACTGTTTAAATCAAAATCTCACATCTCGTTCACGAGCTCTTAAAGGTTGACGTCTTTGTGTGGAAAAACTTACTGGGAAATCCCCCCCCAAAAAAGAAAGTTGTATATTCCACACATTTTAATACCATACAATGTATATGAGGTTTATCTGCGTAGATTACTTTAATATGTCCTGCTATTTTTTAAATACATGAACACCTTGTTTATTTGCAAAATATTTTTCTACAGAAAAAGCCGATAAAGGCCACATGGGAGAATAAAGATGAACTTAAAAATACAATCATTTATATATACTTGATTATGATTTTCAATTATTTTCATATCGCCTTTTCTGGAGGGTAAATCATAAAGAGCTAATAAAGACAATCTGTGTCACCTGCTTATTGAAAAAAGAAGACCTTGCTCGGAACTAGGGAATGGGTGGTAGGGGGCTTAAGGGGAAGGGTCGAATAGGGACGGGCGGGCCAGAGGGAGTAATGGCATAACATTTCATTGCAAAAACTCAAGAGATTTTTGAGATATCACCGGAAATAAAAGTTTCACTCACACATATACACACAGAATATATGAATTAACGACTTTGACCTTTGACTGCAAAATATCAGAGGTCATCCTAGGGCATAGGGAGTTGTGGTATGAAATTCTACTGCAAAGCTCAAAGGCTTCTCGAAATGTCATGAGTGTTAAAGTGTTAAAACAAGAATTTATGAACTTAAGACTTTAACCTTTGACCTTTTGACCAGAAAATCTTAATTGGTATGTCACAGCTTAGTCTAGGTATTGTAGTTGTAATAATGAACACAAATACGGCTGCTGGGTTCGATATTATTTAATATATTATACGTAATCAGAAAAAGGGTGATCTGCAATATAATAAAACATGTATTTAATATTTCTCACCTCACTCACACTTTTACGCGGATAAGTTAAACTTATGAATTTAGATAATTCAAAATGATCAAATAGATACTGGATAATAATTGAATACTAAGAAATAATTTAACAATTATTTCTTACCGTAATCCTAGACTGAATTTGTCACAATATCATAAGATAATTTGTGTTGGGGAGAGAGAGCGTCTTCTCTCCCCAAAGTCTAAGGTTGGAGTGCTCGAGAAGTTAGTATTGGCGCGAATGCGCAGGAGACATAGAAAAACCAGTTTTACCACTCACACACTCGGATTCTCTCACTGACCACTCACCCGTATAAATGAATGAATGAATGAATGAATAAGGCAGTGAATGAACGTAGTAAATTCCTTAGTGACGACTGAATTCACTAGTTACTATAAAATTATGATGCCTTATAATAAGATATTAAAATGATATGAATGATAATTAGTAATATTAATTAATTATAATTCACCCTGTGACAGGTATTTCTTAGGTCATAGAGAGTCCATTGTAAAAGGTCTAAAGCTTCTCGAGATATCAGGTGGAAACGAAAGTGTTACAAACATGCAGACCGACGGACAGAGGACAGAATTTTACATTCCCCACTTTCAGTAAAAGCAGGGGATAAAAATGTGGTGATGGTAGGGTAGGGAGTTTCATCATCCAGGTTTTCGTATATGAATGAACTGATAAAATTGGTATTTGCAGATAATTAAAAGAAAGCATGGCTGATAACAATAAAGATTATGACTATGCGTACGAGTAACCGTGATATAAAAGATCCTTTTGTCAGCGTAGAGACTTGCAGACAAACGGACACACCAGAACCACAGATATTACAAAGTCTGATCTCTAAAGAAAATGGTAAGTGATGTAACAAACTATTACATGAAATATTCTTGAATATAAGTAAACGGACAACAACTTGAAGAATTTAGATAATAGAATCGTTTATAAAAAATCAGTCAGTAAATTGATATATGATTTTAATCGTTATTGGAGAAAAGAAATACATGCAAATGGAGTATAAAACTCCCCATACAGTGAAATTGGATGGAAAGTTCATTGACAACTGTAAGTCGTAACAATACGGGGATTTAACTTTTCTTATATTTGTATCAATTAGGCATTTAAATTTTATCTATTCATTAATCACACTTAATCAACATAAATCTTGTAGGAAGCATCAAAGATTTGACCCCCGATGGCTTTATTTCACATTTGGAAAACAATCAGGGAGCCACAGAAAAAGACTCTCTGAGATTTGCAGAGACACTATTAGTGCCAAAACTTCAAAAATCAAAAGACATTACATCGCTTTCAAAGCTGCTCTCTATTGACGAAAGTAAATTTCAGAATTGTGTTTTGAGATCTCTTCAGAAATTATTAATGGAGATAGATCTTATTGAATATTCAGTGGAAGTCATTCAGGTCTGTCTTAAAAGCGTTGCACAACTTTTACAAAATTCCCAAGAGGAAGATTCTCTCCAAAAGATTGTGATGACAGTTCCAACTGTGCTTCGAAGTTGTGCGACAGCTGTAATGCTCCACTGCAGCTACAGAAAGGTAAAGAAAGCGGTGTTTAACAACATGAGTAAGAGTTGTGAAACAATAGAAAAAGTGTGGAAAACTGCGATTTCTAGAAAAGGAATGAAGAAGGAGGAACCATTAAATTACCAGATG
The DNA here is from genome assembly GCA_003671525.1 of Saccostrea glomerata. Classification (NCBI taxonomy): domain Eukaryota; kingdom Metazoa; phylum Mollusca; class Bivalvia; order Ostreida; family Ostreidae; genus Saccostrea; species Saccostrea glomerata. The sequence continues at coordinate 581,443 of PRKT01000089.1, read as the reverse complement.
GTTCAGGGAGGTTTGGCTTTGGCTGCAACCATGGGGAAGTTTAAGTATGGGACACATTTAAAGGGTGTTTTTCAAAGTTTGGACGATTCTTTTACATCCTCAGAGCATGATATGTCACTTGGGAAGATTGGAAGTAGTGGGTCTGTTGTCGACCAATATGTTGTTATTCTGGGAATCTTAGCAAAGGTAAGCAAGAAGTGTTTGAACATCAATTGTCAAGGGTAGCTGACTGAAAATTATTTATTTAATTGGCCTTTTTTGTAGATGACAAGCAATCCACGACAAATGAGCGAGAGGTTCATTAAATTTTTGCATCCAATACTTCATCAAAAATATATTGAAAAGAAAAGGACAGATCCCGAATTCAAGCAACTTGGTCATCTTGTTATTTGTGGCATAGCATTTATAGCAAGAAAATGTATGTATATTTTATGTCAGTTCATCATTCATACCTTAAATGACTGAATGAGCCAGTACTACAGACGTCAGTTGTTATGTAGGCTCATATCAATGTAACAAACTGTCATTTAAGTCTGTTTTGTTGTAGATTCTCAGATAGAAACGGAGAGTTTTCACAATATCATTGATGTTTTTGCACATGAACAACAACTTGTCCACGAAGAAATGTCTGACCTTCTGTTGTCCGTAAATGCTAAGGTAGCACAACCATTTATCTCTAGCTTGAATCTCTCTGAAGGAACGATGGATCAGCTAGCCGAGTCATATATTGCTAGAGCAATTCCAGGGTTAGTCGTTCATAACCAAGATCGAAGAAATCTTCCAAAGCTGTCAGATCAATCTCATTGGATGGTATCCGGAGGTAGATTGTTTAAAAACTTTGTGCGTATAGCAATAAAAGTACCAGGAATTTCGGGTATTCAAATTCAGAATTGTAGGAATTCGATCGAAAGTAACCAATTAGTGAATGAATTTGATGTATTGAGGACAATACACGGAGGCAAAACTGCGAATATTGTGAAATTGTGGGCATTCAACCCTTATCCAAGCCCATTACCGTTTTACGTCATTGAAAGTTTTCAGAAATTCCTTCTCGATGAACTTCTGCATGCAAGAAATCATCAAAAATTCCTTTCAGAGGATTGGATGAACGACCGACTTTTGGACATTGGAAGTGCCATCAATTTTCTTCATCAGAAGAGAATTATACACAGGGATATTACCATTAACTCTTTTGCAATAAGAGAATACCCATCTCACGGACACGAAAAAGCTGTCCTCTGTAGTCTTCAGATGGCCTGCTCTAACGACGACGAAGCATCAGCCAAAACGGGACACATAGCAGGTCGGTTATAAAAGGTTTTATGATCCTTTTTTTCGGTTTGCATATTTTTTCTCATTGAGTTTAAAAAAAAAATATATTGTCCTTAACCAAGAAAGGTGATTATGGGATGTCTGTTTAAAATTGTTTTATTTTTTTTTATCAGATATTCATGGAGAGAATATTCCCACCAGGTGGTCAGCCCCAGAATCACTTTGGGAAGATAAATACGATGTTTATACTGATATTTGGATGATTGGTCACGTGATCCACTCACTGTTCACTTACGGCTGTGAGCCATATACAGAGTTGTACAGTGAGACAACAGATGACATCATGGCGAAAGTCGTATCCTGTGGACTGAAACCTTATAAATGGCCCTGCGTTCCCCTTCCTTACCACAATCTTGCCACTGACTGTCTGCACTTTGACAGAGGAAAAAGAATACATATTGATATAATGCGTCAAAGGTTAAAAGAAATAAGAAAGAAACAAGAACATTCACGAAAGTCTTGTAAGTGCTTTTATTATTTCATTGCTATTCGAAACATTTCACTGGATGACGAAATCTCAACTTTGCGAAAAATAAACTGTAATTCTTGTTTTCCAATATTCCTGATTCCGATAAGAAATGATCAATTAAAAATCCTTCTTCTATTTTTACAAACCTGCTCCATATGAGATTTCACTAAGAAACATAGTTCTCTACAAAAGTTGGGGTTTCGGGAAATGGCTTTCTGTGGCAACCAATCATTAAAACGATAAAACCTGCTACTAAAGAAGAATTATTGGTTCTTCTTGCCTCTCACCGGAGGAGTTTTAATCTCACCAGAGACCTTTTTTGTGTTCTTTGCAGATTATGAGCAAGAGCTACCCAAGATATCAGATCAGCAAACCGAAAGACAACATAAACCCGAACAGGTAAGAGAGAGAGAGAGAGAGAGAGAGAGAGAGAGATTTCTTCTACATGAAGATTTTTGGTATCTATAATACACAAAGAACATTTCTTCTTCTTTATAGGGAATTCCACTGATGGTGAAGAAAATGAAGGAATTGACGGAACGTAAGATGAATTATGTTACTATTAGAATAACAAAATTATTCCAGCATATTATGAAATAAATTTTGTAAATCTGATGTAGATGGAGATAAGAGAAAAAGCTACTTTGAGATAAAAAGGCGGGTTCCAACAAGTCCTAATCCTGACTATGCACCTCTTATCATAACGTTGGGCAAGGGGGACCTTCTATCTCCAGATGAACCAAAAATTAGCATAAAGGTAAGAGTTAATGCATATTGTGCTCGAAATGTTCGGATATAAATATTTATTTTGTGTAACTTAAATATATGAGGCACCTCAAGAATATATGATTTTTTTCTTAAAATGTATGAATACATTTTGATTGCTTACCGACATTTGACTACATGAGAATGTCGAGGTCTATATTGTTCTAAAAAAAATCCTTTGTTTTATTCTTAGCAAAAATATCAAATTAATTATAGTATTTAAAGAAATTGTTTTGCTTCAAATTCTCAAGGTTTAAAAAGATTCACCATATTCTTTTATTCACGAACAATCTTTTTTTTTTTAAAGATGATCATATTGATGATTTTATTTTATTATAAATAGATTATAAAAATGAATAGGTGTGGTTTTTCTTAGAATGAAAATGCTTCAATTGTAGAGATTTGAACTTGAAGTAGAGGAAAAAGTAACTGTCGACTTTCATGACAAAATATTTCCCAAAATGAGCCAAGATTTTGGAGAGAAAATGTGCATACTAAGATGGCCGCCAGTGAAGCATACTTTTACCACTCAGGAAGTTAAAGTAATATTGGTAAGGGCATTGAACGTAATTGAAGGATTTTAAAGTTTCAAAGCAAAAAACATTAATGAAAATTTACATCTATGTATTCAGTACAAACCTACCAAATTATTCTTATAGAAATACAGTTTCCCAGCAGCTAAGAACATCATGGATTGTGTTTCCTTATACTTCAGCAACGCACAAGGAGAGGAAAATTATCACCTCCGTATTGTACACCAAGTCGCTTGTCTGGTGAAAAGAATGCATGAAAAACGTTGGCTTTTGGTCGATATAACTGGAAAGAGCATTTTTATCCAAGAGAAAAACGATTTTAAGGTAGTTTTGTCTCATATAATTTGTTACTCATTACACATATGTATACACTATAGACGAAACAGAAAGGTTTTAGAAATGGATCTTTTACTTAAAAGAGTTATAATATAAATTAATAGTAAATTTGCAAAGAAAACTTTTGTTAAAGAAGAAAAGTGTATTTTAATGAAATATGGAGATAAAAAAAAATTGAAATACTACAAACTGGAAGCAGTGAGTAAACACAGACCTCTTTAACTGCTGAGGTGGGATTAGGTACTATGGAAGGCAATGCTTCCCTTGTCGACCAGTTGCAACCGCTGTGTGATTTTTGGTTCATTTATTAATAATTATGATAAACGCCAGGCAGCAACGATTTACAATAGATTCGATAAATTGTATTTACTGACAAAGTCATTGTCTCGATCATAAAATTTGCAAGATTATTTTTTTAACTTTTCAACTGTACCATGTTTTTATACCGAAAAGTTTGGTAGTAGTCATTCCCAATATTCTGATTGTACACACAGGTACTCAGAAGTTGACATAAAAAAGATGCGCGACTTTCTAATTGACAACATCTATGTGGTTTTTGGAGACGAGGTCTTCCAACAATTCATTGGAATTACCATGGATACCAATTGCACCCCGTTATTAGCAGACCTAGTATTCTATTTATATGAAGCAGAGCAGAATTTGTCCAAAATCTAATGCATGAAAAAAAATACTTCCGGTGGCCTTCAACTCGATATTTAGATATATGGACGACGTATTGTCAATAAACAATAGTTATTTCAATTCCTATGTCGATACAATATATCCCGGTGAGCTTGAGATAAAAGATATCAAAGAGTCTGACATATCTGTTTCATATTTGGATATTTTACTTGAAAAGGACGCTAATGGTAATCTAACAACCAAGCTTTATGATAAGTGATGACTTTAACTTTTTGATCGACAACTTCCCTCACTTATGCAGCAATATACCTTCATCACCGGAGTTTATATCTCAGTTGATTCGATACGCAAGAGCATGCTCTACGTATGTACGATTTCTGAAACGAAGTAAATTACTAGAATTGACAAACAATTGTCGAAACAAGAATATCAGCAGTCTCCTTTAAAGTCATCATTTCGTAAGTTCTATGGTTAATACAATGACTTTGTCAGCAAATACAATTCAGCTGACCGACGTGTTTCATTCTAATTGTTAGTCCATTATTATTATACACTGAATTGACGAAGGATTCTCTTTATTTCCAAATCATGACAAGAAGCAACAGACGGGTGTGACCGGTCGGCAAGTGCTCACACTTCCATGCATCTGATCCCACCTCTGATGTTTAAGAAGTCCGTGTTTGCTCTGTTCCTATATTGTATTGTTATATGGACTTTTGAGCTTGTTCTTTTTCTCCATATGTTTCATTCACCGGTTTTTGTTGAACAACTGTGGATACCAAAGCATAGAAAGTAGCTTATTTATTTGCACTGTTTTTGGAAGATTTTATTGAAAAAGTTTTTTAAAATATATTTTAGGCTTGTCAAATACGTATAGGACGGATGTTGAGACTACCATCTGGAGAAGATAGCATAAAGTGTGCAAGAAAACTAGAAGATATTATGTACTGGTCTGTATAAAGTTCTACTACTGCTGTATTTCAGATCAATTACAATAACATGCCCAGTAAAAATACTGCATTTTTTTTTAATAAAATCGATAATAATACAAACGTTTTATTTTCATTGTGAAATAACCAAAAAAGTAATTCACATTTATGCCAAAATTCTCCTCTTCGAGAAATTATTGAAAGAAATATTTCCTATAAATTACTGAGAGTAAAAAAAAAAGACCCTAATACTGCTTACGATGCCTAAGATTGTTGTCAAAATCCACATTAGATCATACAATCAGTAAGACTTGACATCTCACGGTTCGGTAAACAAAATGTCATGTGCAGCATTACGAAAAGGCAGCTAAAAAGCAACAGGGGTAATAAGATTAGAATAAAGAAAGTGTCATATCCAAATAAATTCATAATTTTATAGTTAGATACAATTTTAAGAATATTCATTTTGTTTGCTTGTTGTTCAACGTCCATCTCGAGAATTTTACAATCATATGGAAGCACCACCACTTGCCGGTGAGCTGCATGCTCATTCTGACCTATGTGCAGCATTCAGGACCATTCAGCAGTGAGAGATCTTTTTTGAGCCAGCACCTGGTCTCATCTTAAAGACCAATCTCCACGTCCAACAGTTGGATTTGATCCCCTGACAAAGAATCAACTTCTTACTCCGCGACTCTAGACGCTATTGCTGTAGTACTGCAACAAGCGGGCTACTTTAATATTTAAAACCGTGCTTCGTAAAAATTCAAGCAAAACTCGTGAAATAAATTTCATTATAAACTATAGTATGCATGCTATAACATGGAATTTTGGAATTTTATTAGAACAAGTACTATCTACACAAAAAATTCTCAAGCTTTCTTCTTCCTGTTTATGAATCCTATGAAATCACTTCATGTTAATGAAATCACTTATTTTTGTGGGGGTTTAATTTTCGTCGTTTTTTAGGTATATTAGATCGACCCCCGAATTCATGACCACCAAAATGTAGAATTTCTTAAGCATTACTATCATGCACTTACTAACAACTTAGACGAAATTAAATCCCTACAAACCTCGAAAATATGCAATTTTAAGGTATGATAGTGTGAAAAAGCAGCATGTTCATGTTGATTGTGTTCTATCACAAGTTATGTCTATTCAATTTCCAAAAACGTCTGCATTAATTTAACAAATATTCGGCTTCCAAAGGAGGTGATTGGTCACGGTGAAATTTCCACTGGAAGTGACGTTTATACAATGGCCATGCTGTTTTACGAGTTCTACATGGCGGTCTCTGGAAATGATCAACTACAATGTGTACCTTTTTCCTACAAACACAGATCTCAAGTACGTCTTCATTGATATTCATTTTTAATGATTTCATTAAAACATATAAAAAGTATGGATACATTGATTAAATTGAGTATACAATTCTTTTGATAAAGGGTGTTTTTACAAGTTTTAACAGTACTGAATATATCAAGAAACTTTCAACTCTCACACAAATGATATGTGTATGTTTTCTAGTAAATTTTCATGTATTAATATTTATGCATGACCGTGAGGGGACAAACTTCATGTATTTCTCAATTTGAGAATAGCCTTTAATTAATGACACTATGTTTTTGCGAGATTTTTAAAAATAAAAATCTATTTCTTTTGTAACCGTAGATATTAAGTCATTTAAATGACGGTCATTCTCCTGATCGACCACCTGACTGTCCGGAATGGTTATATGAGGATGTGATGAAGCCGTGCTGGGACCAGGACAGAACCAGTCGACCGTCAGCCGCAGATATTGAGAGCATCATAGCTAGAAAGTAAGATCATGAGAAGTATTCATTTCATAATAGGAAGCAAATATCACATCTTCACTGCCAACTTTCTATTTTAATAATTATTTAACCTTATAAATCTCGACTAATTCAGTGGTTTACACTTTAAAGCCACATTGAATACAAGTCCTGGTCTCTTGCACAACCTTAGACTTAAATACAATTTATTGTTCAACGGTTGCTTTGCTCTTCATATGAAACTTACCTTTTGAATTAATAATTTCTATGCACACGACAGTAACGCAACTGAAATTCTATGAGTAGATATATGTGTTTGCTTGGTAATAACTATATCTTTTTCTTCTCGCTAATATGATACTGCTTTTAATTTTGGCATACTTAAAAACTCTCATAATATGATTGATAATATCATTGAGAATAACTTATAATATTTCTCGAAACATTCTAATGTCATGGCACCAACAATGAAACAGGCTTTCGATCCAAACACAATAAAAACTCTGTTTTCTGAATGTTGTGCTTCTTATTTAAGATCACAGCTGGCACAACAGTCCCTTCTTTTTTCCTCATTCTAAATCGAAATTCAATAAAAGTAAAATTAGAGAAGGAAATTCTTGAAAATATTTCAGGATTACAGAAATCTATGAAAGAAAGAAAAACACAGAGGACAATACGTATGACAGTTTTGAAAGCATGCCGCAGAAATTAGCTTATCAAGACGCGCTCTCAAAAAATCTTATGGAGAAGGACAAAAGAGCTAGTGAGAGTGAAAGTGACGAAGATTACGTTTGTGTACAGAAGCATCAATCTACAGATTTATGTAGTGGAGCACTTTCATCAGAGAACAACATAATCAACTCTTATAATGATGAAAAAATTAACGAAGAATTAATTGTAGATACAAATACATCGAATGAAACACAGCAAAAGAGAATATATCGGAAACTCCAAGGAAGAGATCATTTTGAGCGAGCTCAAACACGCGGTGGTCATTCTTCTTGGAAGTTAGAAGACATTCCAAATTATGAACTGTTTTCTCAATCAGGAGAGTTTGATGCTGGAACCGAAGAAAAGTACACTTACAGTGAAACTCCAAATTACGAAAATGGAACCATCCTTTCTTCTAAAATGAATATGACGGTCCCACAACCATTTCGAAGTAATATGACACCTAATATGGATTTACCAGTTCCCCACGTACACAAAGAAAACCCAATATTCCAAACTGATTCCTCTGTCCGTCCATGTGCAAATGACAATCCATTTGGTGACGTAGACCGTGAGTCACAAATTTCAACTACAGCAAGTACCTGTTCGCAAGAGGAGTTATCAAGTGATTCGGACTATGAAAACTATGTTGAAAACAACATGTATGCGAATCAATGATACAAAGCTGATGAGCATTTATTATCAAAACCTTTATGTCCATAAACATTTGAGTGCTTCTACGTGAGAGTGCTTACTAACACATTGTTTTGCTTCCATATATTGACACAGTTTTGGAACTTGTCAAAATGCGTTTTACTTAATTTTTTGTTATATTTTCCTGACCCTCAAACTAGATCAGTGGGTTTTTTTCTTTTGCAATTTCGGAATAATTTTTCCGTAATTGATGTTAAATTTTTCCATTTCTTGACCCTTATACAAGATCTTTGGCTTCCATTTTTGCAATGTCGGAATAATTTTTCCGTTATTTTCGTCAAGAAGGACAGCTAATCTTGTTTGTTTATTATACTCAACAAAAGCTTCATAATGGTATACTCAAAGTAAATCATTCCGTGCCAGTACAAAAAAGTTAATTATACAGTGCCATCATAATTACAAATAGGTTTTTACCCATTTTTATTTCCAGTGAATAATTGTCTTCCAGTTCTTTAGGTAGAAAAAAACACCACCTTGCATATCATAAACTGTAGAGAGAACATAAATTATGATAAATATATTTGAAAGCAATATGAGCTGCATTTCTGATATTTTTATGTTGCCGTTATAATGTTTTATCATGATAAATGTGTATGTAATTTAAACTTATATGTTTAATTAGACTAAAATAAAGTACTAGTATTAAATTGTTTCAGAAGAAAGACCTTAAATAATTAAATTATTTAAAGAGCATTATTTTAGAAATTGATATAGAACAGGACGACAATAATGTAATTTTGCTTCAATCATAGCTAATAAAAATTCTTCCATCGCAAATATGAACAATAGTTCAACAATTATAAATGTTATTTTTCTTTGTTCTTAAAATACTTAATTGATTGATTGATTTATTGTATATTGTTTAACGTCCCTCTTGAGAATTTTTCACTCATATGGAGACGTCAAAATACTTAATTACAAATTTACAAACGACATCAAAGTTGCATCTAATATTGCTTTTAATTCCATAAAAAAATCCCATTCTATCTCTCAATAAGTATTTTCTTCTATTGAATAACAGCCGCAACATTGGTTAGAAACTACATTACATTATTTATATTATACATAATATATTTGTAAGACACCGGTCCGATGGTGACGCCAAGGTCCAATGGTCTCGCCAAACCCCGATGGTCTGCGCCAAACTCCGATGATTTGTTAAAGTCTGATGGTCACACCAAAGTCCGATGGCTCATTTCCTATGAGACAAGCTGCGCTAAAGTACGATGGTGTGACACGCCAAAGTCCGATGGTGCGGATAACGTTTATGACGTCACAATAATTCGACGTCAATCCTTGACGTCACTGTCCTGCATTCAAAAGCCATCATTTCTAAATTCGTTCTCAAATACAATTTTATTGATTTCGCTCATTCCTTGCACCTTTTAGAGGTATTAAGGTTAGTTTTCGCACGTCACTCGATTGATAATGGTTAGTCCTTGCATCGCACAACCTGAGAGATTTAGTGTTAGTCCTCGCACACTTGTTGAGTGATTAGGGTTAGTCTTGCACCCACCCAAGATATCTAGGTTATTTTTTCCACTTTTTTTTTTTTTTTTATACACTTTTCGAGCGTTTAGGGATAGTCCCGCACCTATTTGAGAGATATAAGGGTTAGTTTTCGCATTTTTTTTTATTTATACATATTTACATTTGCAAATGTTTTCCTTTACATAACACTACTGAAGGCAAGCGTTTTTATAACTGTGTAAATACAGGTTTGGGGTGAAGAGGTCATAGATGTGCGTTTGGATAAACGTTCCACGTAATTTCTCTGTGACGTCATAAAGGGTCGACGCTCGTTTAGTGGATTACACAAATGTACATACATGCCGTTGGGTTTGAAAAATTAACGCATTTCACACGTTAAAAGTAACAATCAGGCAAATATAAAGTATGAATAAGTCACAAATGTAAATATAAGTAATAAGGTATCATTTTTTGAGTTTTATTGAGATGTAAAACGGGTTGACACATGATCAAATCTTCCATAAAGCCCTTCGGGCTTTATGGGATTTGATCACGTGACCAAACCGTTTTACATCTCAATAAAACTCAAAAAATGATACCTTATTTCTTAATTATTTTTAAGACCTTGGCATGGCACAGCATTGAGGTTATGCGCATTAGTACTATGACGTCATACACGTTAATCGTTTTCAGCACTATCGGGATTTGGCGTGTCAAACCATCGGGGTTTTGCTCAGACCATCGGACTTTGGCGTAACCATCGGACTTTGGAGTCACATCGGACTTTGGAGTCCTACATATTAATAATTATTCTCTTATAAAATGTTTATCAAACATTTTAATAATTTACAAGTACTTAGTTTTTATTATTGTCTTTATTTAAGCTGATATAATTCTAATGTTTTGATTTTTTATGTTTCATATTTTCATGTTTTCACGTTGACATTATGTACACTATATAAAGATGCAATTTTTAAAATTAGGTTGATTTTGATATGATCATTTACACTTAAGTTTAACTTATGATTTGACCAACATCTATGTTGATTTCATTATAATATTTATGTGTATAAATATTTATTCCTAAAAAATTAAAAATAGTTATAAAAGATGTTTTATTTTTTTCTGTGATAATGAATATGTATAATACAAATATTGTTATCAATATTGTTTATTGTTTGCTTTTAGAGATCAGTACCAAAACCAGACTGGTTAGCTTGTATAAAAAATTACCTATTATTATCTTAAGAAGGTTCAAAACAGGGAACATATGGAGATAACGAACAGTATTCAAATTCAAAAGTCTATAAAACAATACAAAGTAGGAGCAGAGCAACTACGGACCTTAAAAACATCTTTTTCATTATTTCTGTGTTTTTAAACATGTTGATTTTCAAAATCACCGTAATTGAGAAAAATCACATGTACTTCTATACGGTTGATTCTTTTATGAATGAAGCATTGATCTTACAGAAGTTTTCTTTCTCTCAGAATGTTAATAAGGAATATGTTTGTATGGAACATAACCTGTATTTGAATTATTCAAATTTATTTCACAAAATGAAGTCCTACTAAACATATGTGCCTAGTGTTGGTCCGATATTTCAAAATGTAAAACTGTAAATAAATTGATTATTTAAGTGCTTAAATGGTAATACCTACATTTCTGGGTTTTTTTCTCTGTAAAAAACTCTTTGAAAGTTGGGTGAGATGATCATTTGATAATTTAACTTGAATTTAAATTTCGTCAAATAAAAGGTTAAGTGCCTGATATAAATATCAATATCATACAGACACTTTTTTTCTTTTTCTTCCATACGAGTTAAACTCTAGGTAGAGCGTTATACTCGGGTCCTGCCACACTTCGAACAAAGCTAAAAAGCCCAATCAGGGTACTATGTACATAAAAGGATAAAACCTGGCAAGTTTAGAAGGTACTTGTAGCCAGCTGTCTTTATGTCTAACGTCAGAGGGCGGGGACCATTTAAAATGACATGAAAGTCCAGTATAATTTAAATTTATCAAGAGACAGCATTTTTGTGAATTATTTTCACAATTTTATTTCACATATAAGTATTTATATAGTGAATCACTCTTAAGTTTGGTGGGTATGATAGTTGGTTATTTCTGAACAATTATACCATCAATGAAACCTGTTTTTTTTTCTGAAAGATGTATTGTTTGACGTGCAAATCAGTTTCAAGATTACTATTTGCTAGTAATTCCAATCTTAATCTAATCAAAGATTAATTATGCTGCAAATTCATGTAGTATTTTCTTTTCAACCATTTTTTGATAAAAAAAAAAAAACTAAGATTGAAGGATGAATCGGTTTGAGTACACTTTTTCACACATACATAATTTCCAATCTACGCTGTTGAGGGAAGTCTTTCTCCTTTTTCTCTCCTTCCATGGCTTAGTCTTGAGATGTAGTCTTTACACGTCTTCTGGGATCAATGACATATTTTATATCGTCTCCAAACCACAAAACATGGGGAGCGACCTTAAAAAATATCAGTATTAATATTTCAATATTAAGTTTCTTAAAAAGGTAATCAAATACATTGTAGAAAAACGCTTGACAAATAAGTACATGTACTTGATTTGTGTAATTTCACTATTTTTATCCTAATTATATTACATGTTCACTTCATCTGCTTGTTTTCCTCGTACTTCATGATACTGTATAAAATACTGTATAAATAATTCGTAACTATGGTATAGTTTAAGGTTAAGATTGTTCTTAAACCTCCACAAAATTATTCTGTTAAAAACATTCTGTTAGATCTGTGAGCTTCTGATTGACAATTTCTATTTAATTTTTGAAATTTCTTGTCCATTATGAGCAGACCTTTCTGGTATTCATGTAAAGTAAAATTTATTCAAAACTTCTATACGCTTCCATTTTCATTTTTACGTGTATTTAGTTACAATAAAACTTTTGAACTTTTGAATAAAAATATATATATTAATTTAGCTACGGAGTAACACATATTTTTCAGAAAGATATTTTAAGTACATATGAAAAAATGGATGAAACATGGAGATAACGAAAGTATTCAAGATAAAAAAATACAAAATAGGAGCAGAGAAACACAGACCTCCAAAACATCGGAGATGGGATCAGGTGCTATGGAGGAGTGAGCATCCCCTGCCAACCAGTTACACCCGCTGTGTGCTCCTTGTCATGATCGGGAAATAACGGTAAAATCCATCGTAAATTCGATGTATAAATAATGGACTAACAATTAGTATGCAAAACGTCTGTAAGCATTTGACTCGATGATGAATTGTACATGCTTACAATGTCATTGTATCGACCATAGAATTTACGAAATGATGACTTATAACGAGACTGTTGAAATTATTGTTTCATGACTTTGTTTGTCAATAATTTTCCTCGTTTTAGAAATTGTTTATACGTAGAGCATGCTCTTGCGTATCGAATCAACTGAGATGTATAAACTCCATATGCAGGTGATGAAGGTATATTGCTGCATAAGTAAGGGAAGTTGACGATAGAAAAGTCATTACGTTTATCACAGAGTTTTTTGTTAGATTACCATTAACGACTTTTTCAAGTAGAATATACAAATATGAAACAGATGTGTCAGACTCTGTGGTATCTTTTATCTAAGCTCACATAATACGACGTTGATATATCTAAATGTTGAGTTGAAGGCCTAAGCAAATGTTTACCTCTTTTCAAGCACAAGATTATTATAACGTTTATGTAAATTTATTTTTGTTATGTACTATCATCTGCATATCGGGTCTGTCTTCATATTAATTCGATATGCAATATCATTGAAGTTATACATAATTATATCAGCATGTTTGATGTTTATGTAGAAATGTCTGACCTTCTATGGACAGTTCTAGAGTCATCTTCATGTAGAGATCACCGGTTTTCAGGGATATTAACATAAACCTCTTTTCCAATAAGGGAATACCCATCTCATAGACTGGAAAAAACTGTCCTTGTAGCCTCAAAATGGCCTGCTCTAATGTCGACAGAGTATCAGCAAAACTGGTAATAAAGGCTTATTGGCCTTTTTCTATTGATTTGCAGATTTTTATGTTTTATGATAAACTACTTTATATTGTTAACCAAGAAATGAAATTATAATTATTATTCAATTATTATTATTATCATTCAATAATACTCAGTTATTCATGGAGAGGATTACAAGAAAGTTGACAGCCCCAAAATCACTTTAGGAAGATATAAAAATGATGTTTATACTGATATTTGAAGGCTTGAGTTGTACAGGGAGACAACAGACGATATCATGCTTAGGTCTCCTGTGGACAGAAACCTTATAAATATGTTTCCCTTCCTTATCCCCCAAAAAAACTTTGACACAACGCAAGCAATGTATGTGTCAACGATACGTTTCTAAATTGTGAATGAGCTTTTAAGATTGACCTCTAAGGAAAGTTTTATTTCAATATTGATTTTGAGAAATTGTTGATAAGCCATTCTTGCAGTTCAAATTTGTTATCAATTGCAAGCTTCTTTTTCAATTAAGATTTTTTCAATAAAAGTGAATTTCTTTTTAGTCTACATGAGATTTAATGTAGTTGGAAGTCTACTTTAAAAATTGACGAGTTGTTTATCGTATAGATTAATTCTCTGTGAAGTTGTCTTAAAAAAAAATACCGGTATTTATCCTTCCATTTTAAAAAAATTAAAATAAAATGATTCCACTTTTGGAAACTATGCACCGATAATTTGATACTTAACTTTAAACCGAACAGTTTAAAAACATTTTATTGTCGTGAAGAACTTATATAAACATCCCATTTTTAAATTGACAAGAATAAAGTGTTGAATCTTTCGTGTTACCCGACCTAGATCGAAAGAGGAAGTGTACATAATTTTTGTGTAGGCTTTGCTCTGAAATTCCACCCAGTCATTGAATCGGGTGTCGAGTACATCTCTGTAATGTGTATATCAAATCTATATATAGAATCACTGAACGTGAAATTATTTTAATACGTTGTATTTGTGTCAAAGGATAATTCAAATATCAAATACAGGTAGGTAAAATAGTATAATAATAAAAACACAAAAAGCTTGTTTGGTAACATCCTTCTCAATTTGTATTTTAAAAATATGAAAGTATACTGAATAAACAATCATTTTAAGAAACGCATTAAGAAGCTTTGTATTACCAAGTATTTAGAAAGAAATTTTGTTCCTGTTCTGTTCATCTTGAATTTTGCTTCCTGTTTAAAGTTATGGCCACTGTAACTCTAAAATAATAATGAAATACCTATTATATTTTTTATTAAGATTTAAACACAAAATTACAATAGTTAATATCTTGAAATATTGGTTAATGTAACTAGCTTTTAAAAGAAGAAATAGGCTTAAGACCTCAAAGATATCAAAAAGAATGTTGGTAGTTATATGTGACGAGTTTGTGAAGAGGTAGAAATGAAATGAGAAATGAATCTATCTACTACTTTAAATAGACTGAACAAACAATCTTGATAACCACCCAACTTTTATTCAGGAACATTAAACACTCATTTCTTAAAAATGGACTATAATACAGTTAGATTTTATTTTGGGATGGTTACAAGCATTTTAAAAACATACACGGCATTAGACTGTTTCAAGGGAAAATTATGGTAGAAACTTTTTTTGTTTCGATTCCATCTTACTATAAATAAGATTTTTTGTCTAATTCATATCACATTTCATTTTATCTGAGATACTTTTAAGTGTATTATTTTAAAAAGGCTTGCAAAATTCTGTTCAATTCCACAGTAAAAAGGTTGCAAAGAAAAGAAAAGAGATTGCATCTCCCAGAATCTACTTATAAATGGATAATACTGGCAAAGATTCCAACTTCAACACAACAATGTATACCTCTATTGCTCCTTACATCACGGATTATTTCGTCAGTGCGGACAGTTATCAGAAGACGGTAGTTAATGAGCCCAGCATATTACATAGTCTGGTTTCCTCTAAAGGTATGCTAAGAAATCATCCAAGTGATAACATTTTATCAATGAAAATATTATTTAGGATTTAGTTTTCGTAATTTTAAATGTAAGATAATGTCTGGTTTCCTCTAATGGTATGCCATGGCTTCAACCATTTTATAACATTTCATCAATGAAAATATAATTTAGGATTTAGGATTGGTTTTTGTCGTTTTAAATGTAAAATATTAAGTTTAATAGCAACACTGGAGTAAAATAGAATAAGTTATTAATTAACATAATATTTAAAAGAAACTAAGAAGGCATTCTATGTCATTGGTAATTCAAAATTTAAATTGTCTTTCGTTTAGATAAAACGGAACAAGTTTCAGACTTTGAAAAGAAATGCGGAATGCTAACCGGTGTAGATCTACAAGACTTAATACAAAGAACTCGCACTCATATCGTTCCACGTTTGACAAAAACAAAAAATATTTCAGAACTCTCAAAACTATTGGTATGCAAAGACAGACAATTTCAAAAATTCATACTTGGCAAACTGAAATGGATTATCTGCAGGCTAGACATTTCTGTTTTACCCTTTGGCGATTTAACAAGCTGTTTGACAAATTTAACGAAGGGATTCCTTAGAGACACAGTTGAAGAGGATTTAGAAATGTGGTACGAATCGTGTTTACCGATACTAGACATAATCGCAATTTCCATGCTACAGTATTGTTTTCGAAACAATGAAAAGAAAGACATTGAGAGCATTGTTTGTGGGATATGCAAGAGAATTGATGAGTTTTATACAAGACTGAGTTCAAAGAAAAAATTAAAGAAGACCCAGCCACGTAATTTCGCTGGATTAAAATGTGTAGCCTTATTTGCCAAGGTTCTATCCTTTGGCTTCCACTTAAGTAGACATTCTCGTGTCATTTTCGAAAGATGGGAGGACGCTTTTTACTCAAAAGATCATGCTGAACACATACTCTGTATAGAAAATCAGTCTTTTAATGAACAATTCATGGTATTGTTCGCTTTTTTCCTAAAGGTAAGACAGGACGCTATCTGAAAAAATTCGATGCGAAGATACTTAAAATGAGTCCCGGTAGATACGGATGAATTATGCACAGTATCGACGTTAGAATTCTTTTGTCGGAAGTACATTAACATTACAAAAACTAATAATAACTGAAAGTCATTTTACTTGCCCCTCAAAATAGATTTTGTTGCACATAAGTGTACAAGCTCTATTTTTGCAGGTGTTAAAAAACCTTTTCATGTAATACTTTTTTTCGCCAAGAGTTGCATTGTTTGACAAAAAGATCAATAAATCTAAAATTTTGTTTTATAACTTTTACAAGTTGTGATATTAGTTGAAAAAAGAAGCATTTAGTATATTTATACCTAATGCTGATAGCCACCTTTATCTGTTTGCTTTAAACATTTCAGCTGAGGAGCAATGCTTTGGTTCATGATCAGTTCTCAAGGTTTGTAGGACAGTTGTTTCTCCAGAAGAAACCCGATAAGAAGTGGTCAGAGGTACAGCACCATGTCATGGCCCATGTTACCTTACGTGGAATTGGTGCTTTTCTTTGTCATTGTGAGTAGCAACTTAAAGCTAAGCTCAATTCGTACAAGGAAGAATCTCTATCCGTCATAATCGTCATTCTCCTGTCCCTATGTAAGCTTCAACCTTGTTCATGAAAACAATCCAAATCAGACCTAGAGCGAATTGGGACCACTTAATTCATTAGAGGTTGGATCAGGTCCTCTAGAGAAGTAAGCTTCCCCTGCTGATCGGTCACACCTGTCATTTGCTCCTTGTCTTGATTAGAAACACGGAAAAATACATAGACAAGTGATTATATAAATAATGGTCAATAACAATAAGTATTTAAAAAACGTCAGTTAGCAATTTTGACTTAGTAATAAATTGAATATGATGGCAAGATCATTGTTTCGGTCAAGAAACATGCCAGATGATGACTTTCAACGAAACTGGATATTCTTGATTCGTTAACTTGCTTGTCTCAAAGACTAAGCCATACATTTTCTGTTTCAGATTTATCATGTTTTACAAATTGTTCCATATCGTCTGACTGAAACTCTCTATACAGTTGTAAGAATAAGATGCTACATATTTATTTTTACGAACTTTCGATAGAAAATTTGTTCATTGATAATATACTGTTATTGACTGGGTATGAGGGGATCATATGATTTATTGGACCTGAAGCGCAAAATTTTCACCTTCAAGTCGAACAAATCATATGCTGCCTGAATCGTAATCTACAAATGTTTTGTTATACCCTTAACTTAAGATTCAATCAATGTACATTGTATTATAAATTACTTTATAGGAAATAAATTTTCTTGATTAATTTAAAAAACAATAGCTTAGACAGAAAAAAAAAATAAAAATCTATTACAAAAATCATTTATCACAAATCATACGATTCTTGTGACTCTGTCTTACAACTGTTGGACTGGCAGGTCGGTCAACAGTGAAATTGTTAGACCGATTTAATAAACATTTCTTTTGTAGGACTTTTTATTAGTAATAAATATATAGAAAGATATTTAATAGGGTATAACAAAACAATACATTATAGACATATCCATATGTCTAACTAAAGACCACAGCAAGTGTCTTTTTCTGATGATGCACAAGTTCTTGAATAAATCTTGCTTCTACTGGAAGAACTGGTACCCCATGGGGCCCGATAGATCTGAGATTTTAACATCCATTCCGACAAAGTCCCAAGTCCACTTTTTAAAAATCTTTTTCATGTTTGGCCCACCTACTCCATGGCACCTGATCCCACGTCTGATGTTTTGGAGATCCGTGTTTGCTATGCTCCTATTTTGTATTATTTCATGGACTTTTGATCTTGAATACTGTTCCTCAACACCTGAACCATATGTTTCACAGCATTCTTAATATTTTTATGAAATTTACCCCCAGTTGAAAGAACGTTGTTCCCTAAATTTTGCCCCTATAAAATAAATTCATTGAGAAGTTTGATATAGACTGACAATGGTCCTGTTTTTTCTTTAGCTAAGGGAGAGAAAGACGACCTTTTGAAGGTTGTCGAAATCGGCTGGAGAAGGATGTCAGGACATAAGAGTTTTCTTCCTCTTCCACAGGAACTCTCCAATCATTTCTTCTCGGGTGATAAACAACATGTCAATGCCATTATCCAATGTCTGAACATCTCCGAGAGCTCTTTGCTGGAATTCACAGAAACGCACATTCAAAGTCACGTCACTGATATAGTGTTCCATCATACAAAAAGGGAAACTTTGCCAAAAAAGAGTGATCACTCATATTGGTCTATTTGCCAAGGGCGAATCAACAAATGCGAGGCAAGCATTGCCATACGTGTTCCGGGCATATCAATGAGTTCTCTTCAGGTAACAAAGAAGGAATGTAAGATAAAGAACGGCATGCTAGAAAATGATTTTAAAATTCTGTTAGAACTACAAAAAGGTGAAACTCATATCAACGTTGTTAGACTACTGGCGTATAGTGACTTAAAGAACTCACTTCCTTTCTATGTAAAAGAGAACCACAGAACAGAAATATTGGACAAACTTCTAGAAATACGAGGACGAAAAACAAGATTTCCTGTGCTTTGGTTCAATAATCGTTTGATTGAAATGTTGAGTGCCCTCAATTATTTGCATGGCCAAAAAATCATCCATCGTGATTTCACACTTCGGTGCTTTCATCTTGCACTATTCTCAGAAACCGAAGCGAATGCAGCCATTTTGTATGATTTGAATCTTGCATGTCAAGCAGATTTCAGCATGACAGCGAGTTGTCAGGTAGCAGGTAGAATTAAATTCCAAAATATCTTCCATTTGAATGAACACTGACCACACATTTACAAATAAAAATCCCTTTGATTGCGTCAAAGACAATGAAATCTCTTCCATATGTTTTCTTCTTTTAGACATGCAGGGAGATGGCATTCCTATTCGTTGGTCGGCTGCTGAGTCTATCCTTTTGAATTGCTACGACGCAAGATCCGATATTTGGATGTTTGGTCACGTTATTCACGAGCTGTTCACGTACGGATGTGAACCATTTACCGATCAGTACAGCTCTACCACTGATGATATCATATCAGGGGTATGTACTTTTTTTATATGACACTTAAACAGCAAAGCTATAATGTTTATTTACATTTAAAATTCAAGTAAAGTTTAATGTCAATCTTTGAATATAATGTATATGTTAATTAATTATTAATGGGTTAAACTTTCCAAGTCAGTAACATTCTGAACCACATATAACATGTTACGATTATTTAAAATACATCTAATATGTTGTTCTATCGATTATTTTTGTTGAAAATTACGATTTGAGGATAAAGATAAAGTAAATTATTTGAACAAATGTATATTGAATATATACATTCCAATATCCACGTATTCTTTTTCAAGCCTTCTTCCTAGATTAACTAAACCTTCGTACTACATATTATTTGCATGATGCATGCATGTGATTGAAGATAACTGTTATTGAATGGTATGTGTCTATATTGAAAAGATGAAAAAGTGCACTTAGGTTTAACTAAATTTTTCAACTGTGATGATGAAAATTGTCATATTTTAAATACCATATACTACTGTAAAAACATCCAGGTACTTTCGGGAGACATATCCCCTCACCGGTGGCCCTGTATTCCTTATGACTATCACAAGTTAGCAATCTCCTGTTGGAGGACAGACCCAAAAGACAGGCCATCTGCCGAGGAACTCTTGAACGAGCTCAGGAGGTTAAGGGATGAGCAATATAGAGAAAATCTTTAAAAATCTTCTTCTCAAGAACCACTGGTCCAGGAAAGATGAAACTCATGTGGAAGCATCCTCAGGAAGTGTAGATTCAAGTTTGTTCAAATCATGACCCCTGGGGGTAGGGTGGGGCCACAATGGCCGATCAAACTTTTACATAGGAGTATATATAGGGAAAATCTTTAAAAATCTTCTTCACAAGAACCACTGGTCCAGGAAAGATGAAACTCATGTGGAAGCATCCTCAGGTAGTGTAGATTCAAGTTTGTTCAAATCATGACCCCCAGGGGTTATGACGGGGCCACAATGGCTGATCAAAGTTTTACATAGGAGAATATAGAGAAAATCTTTAAAAATCTTCTTCTCAAGAACCACTGGTCCAGGAAAGATGAAACTCATGTGGAAGCATCCTCAGGTAGTGTAAATTCAAGTTTGTTCAAATCATGACCCCTTGGGGTAGGGTGGGGCCACAATGGCCGATCAAACTTTTACATAGGAATATATAGGGAAAATCTTTAAAAATCTTCTTCTCAAGAACCACTGGTCCAGAAAAGATGAAACTAATGTGGAAGCATTCTCGGGTAGTGAAGATTCAAATTTGACCCCCAGGGGTAGGGTGGGGCCACAATGGCTTATCGAAGTTTTACGTAGGAATATAAACGAAAAAATCTTTATAAAAATCTTCTTCTCAAGTACTTCAAAGCAATGATTAGTGATCGTATAGGAAGAAAATGTTTTTAAAAAATCTTTTTATCAAGAACAGCAAAGTCACATGCTGTATTAATATAAAGCATTCTTAAGTAGTATTAAATTCAAGCCCACCCTACCC
>PRKT01000089.1:547984-560095 GCA_003671525.1 Saccostrea glomerata | reverse complement strand
CCCCCCCCCCCCCCCCCCCCAGATTTGATCTGATTTGTGTTTTTTCCGACGATTTGCTCAGGTGAGCGGTGTGGCCCCTGGGCCTCTAGTTTTATATATGACACTTAAACAGCAAAGCTATAATGTTTATTTACATTTAAAATTCAAGTTAAGTTTAATGTCAATCTTTGAATATAATGTATATGTTAATTAATTATTAATGGGTTAAACTTTCCAAGTCAGTAACATTCAGAACCACATATAACATGTTAATGTTATTTCAAAATTTGTTGAAAATTACGATTTGAAGATAAAGTAAAAGTAAATAATTTGAACAAATGTATATTGAATATATACATTCCAATATCCACGTATTCTTTTTCAAGCCTTCTTCCTAGATTAACTAAACCTTCGTACTACATATTATTTGCATGATGCATGCATGTGATTGAAGATAACTGTTATTGAATGGTATGTGTTTATATTGAAAAGATGAAAAAGTGCACAGGTTCAAGTAAATTTTCCAACTGTGATGATGAAAATTGTCATATTTTAAATATCATATACTACTGTGAAAACATCCAGGTACTATCGGGAGACATATCCCCTCACCGGTGGCCCTGTATTCCTTATGACTATCACAAGTTAGCAATCTCCTGTTGGAGGACAGACCCAAAAGACAGGCCATCTGCCGAGGAACTCTTGAACGAGCTCAGGAGGTTAAGGGATGAGCGAGCAGTAGGTATGTATATATATTATATCTCAGTTGATTCGATACGCAAGAGCATGTTTTACATATGAACAATTTCTAAAACGAGGTAAAATATCGACAAACAAGTTGATGAAACAAGAATATCAGCAGTCTCGTTTAAAGTGTTCATTTGGTAAGTTCTATGGTCGATACAATGACCTTGTCAGCAAATACAATTTATTGAGTCAAATGCTAACTGACGATTGTCATAGTAATTGTATATTCCATTATTTATACACTGAATTGACGATTGAATTTTCCGTTATTTCCCAATTATGACAAGGAGCATACGGCGGATGTGACCGGTCGGCAGAGGATGCTCACTCCATGGCACCTGATCCCACCTCTGATATTTTGGAGGTCCGTGTTTTCTCTGCTCCTATTTTGTATTGTTTTATTGATTTTTGATCTTGTATACTGTTCCTTTTCTCCATGTTTCATTTGGTGTTAATTTAGCAATGATGAAATATGAAGATAATAAACAGTGATAGTGCGTAAGGTCCGTTTAAGGAATATACATTATGAGGAGAGCCGACACAGATCTCATACAACAGAGGTGGATAAGATGCCTTGCACTATTACCCTTGTTGGTCTGTATCACATGCCATATGCCCCTTGTCCCAATCGGAAAATTTCGTAGATAACTCAGTGAAAACAACCCACCAGATGGTCATTCAGCGTTTGACATAACGATAAATTAAATTTGTCACGTCTTTATATCAAGAAGAGACTTTGCAAAAGGTTTATCCCAAAGAAGATTACGAATATCCTTGTCTCGTCAATTTATATTTTAATAGCCCGCTTAGTTTAAAATTTGTACGGAGAGCATGATTTTGAGTATCGAATTGAATGTTAATAATCCCCTCGCAACAGCGTTGGACGCGATAGTAACATAATCGCACCTGTTCGTTTGTTGTGTGAGTGAATTAATTCTGTGCGAAAAGGAAGTGAAGTAAATTGTATCGGGCTCGACATAAAATGCTGACATTCATTTAAATAGAAATGCTCTTTGCAAGGGGATAAGGGGGGAACATAAGCTGTATTTTCCTTGTTTTTTTAAGGTGTTTTTAGAAAAATTAATCATCTTGATAAATGTGTAAATATATTATATCTCATATTATATTAGCAAGAAATATTTTAATGTTTAAATTCATGTTTTTCTTTCAATCATTTCAATTTGGTGAAAGTACGGAAAGGGGTTAGAAAGGGGAATAAAAATGTTTGTCAATTCAACTATATCAGAGTGTCAGACATTTTTGTTTTACATATTTTAAAATTATTGCTGATTAAAATTTTGATAGAATGGAAATAAAATATTTCTGTTGAAGCAAATGAAGAAATTCCGGATCTTCCTCATCTAAATGAGCGTCAAAAGGAACGAGGTCATGAACCAGAGAGGGTACGTCAGCGACTATATTTTAAATTTAAGATAAAGGCTTTATTTCAAAAACTTAAAGAATGGAGAGATTTTCAATACGAAAGAGGACTAAGAGAGCTGATATTTTCAAGGGTATCATTGGGTTTTTTTCTCTTGTCTTTTCAGGGCATTTCTCCGTTCATAAGAAACCTTAAAGAGGAAAGCCTAGAGAAAAAAGAGAGTAAGTCCTCGTTATCTAAAACTGAAAATAATTAAACAGAAACTATTGGTAAATGCAGTCATATTATTTGAAATGAAAGTCAAATTATGAATTGTTATAGATACTTAAAAAAAGGCTAATAGAGTCAATTCATGTTGAAGATATCCGGAAAACTGTTTTCGAGATGAGGAGCCAAAGTATGTCGAATCCTCAATGTCGTGTGGAAAAACGCACCTCTACATTGTGCCTGGAAGACCTGAAATCATTACACGACCCTCTTGTCGAGGAAACAGTAAATATTTGATTTCATATTGTCATGAAACAATCTAAAGAAAGAAATGTGTTAAAATGTGTTTCTTATCTGTAAGTAAAAAAAAAGTATCAGAAGTGTCATATGATTGAAACAATATTCTTTCTTTTCATAAAGTCGAACATATCGTAAATAATATCTTGCGAGCATGGTGAACGATTTGGCAAATCTTTTCAGGATGAATACCTAAGTATTGAAGAGCAAGTCACGGTGGAATTTTGCGAGAAAATCCTCCCCACCATGAGCCCTGACTTCTGTGAGAAAATGGGGGTAATTGCTGATACTCTCTCACGTGAAAAGAAGAACATGACTGGACAAGGAATAGTAAATATTTTAGTAAGTTAAAGTTTTGTATTATTATAGAAGACAATTTTTGTTTTAATGAAGTACTATAAAGGAAAAGGATGTAACTTAGATTCTTTAATCAGTCACTGCTGAGAAACATATTGTATTTTAGAAGTTTAGTTCTAGTGTATGAATTTCCTGTCATATACCCCCGTTATTGTTTTCTGTATTATAAAGCTCTTCATTAAAATCTTAACTTTATTTACGATTGTAGACATACAAATACCCAAAAGCTGTTAATATTCTGGAATTACTGAAAGGCAATGTTTCCAACCATTCATGTGCTAAAATGCTTCTAGCTATAGTTGAGCTTGTTCAGAGAATGCATGCAAAGAGATGGCTGATGGTTGCCCTTACAGCAAAGAACATCTATATCCAACAACAAGAAAACCAATATAGGGTAAGGAAGAAACGTTCATCATAAGGTCTTGAATATACATCACAAGATTATCGAATATACATCACAAGATTTCGAACAAACATCACAAGATTATTGAATATACATCACAAAATTTTGAATAAACATCACAAGATTTCGAACATACATCACAAGATTATAGAACATACATCAAAAGATTTTGAATATACATCACAAGATATTGCACATTCATCAAAAAGATTGTAGAACATACATTACAAGATTTCGGATATGCATCAAAAGTTTTTGAATATACATCACAAGATATTGAACATACATCACAAGTTTTTGAATATACATCACAAGATTTTGAACATACCTCACAAGCTTTTGAATATACATCATAAGATTTAGAACATACATCACAAGATTTTTAACATACATCACAAGATTTAGAATATACATCACAAGATTATCGAGTAAAGCAACGTTTTACATGCCATACTGATGAATTTAAGATAACAAAAATTACAAAAATAAGTGTTTTTTTCTTCTTTTTGTAGGCGTTTCTTATAAAATCAGGCATAATGGTTCGCTTACCTGAAGCACCCGATGTAAATCAAGGAAGTATTCGTGTCTCCCACAGATTTGAGGACATGATATTTTGGTAAGACACTACACCTCATTTACTATTGACTTTTGATGTTATTTTTTCCTCTAAGTTAAGTCAGAGGAATACATTGGGAAGATGATACTGGAAAAGCACAACTTCTCATAACCAGATACTAGTACTTGGGTTTGGTAGCTATACTAAGATCAAAGACCCTCTTTTACAAATTAAGTGTATCTCCATTATAAATCTTATCCATCTACACAGGATCCCGAGAGAGGTGATAGCTTTTGGAGAACTATCTGCAGGAAGTGACGTGTACACAATGGCGATGTTGTTTTATCAAGTTTACATGGCATTCTCCGGGCATGACGAACTTCAAACTGTTCCCTTTGGCAGAAATTATAAATCTCAGGTATGATTAGCACATACATATATATAAAATATATGCTTTGAATATTATTAAGTATTTGTGCATGTAATTACCACAAATTGGTATATTCACAATGAACATATGGAGATAACAAACAGTATTCAAAATCAAAAGTCTATAAAACAATATGAAATAGGATTAGAGCAAACATAGACCTCCAAAACATTGGAGGTGGAATCAGGTGGGATACACCAGCCGTGTATTCCTTGTCATGATCGGGAAATAACGGAAAAATCCGTCCTCAATATTCAGTGTATAAATAATGAACTAACAAAAAGTATAAAATACGTCACTCAGCATTTGACTCGATGATAAATTGTATTTGCTGACAAGGTCATTGTATCGACTATAGAATTTACGAAATGATGACTTTAAACGACAATGCTGATATTCTTAGAGCATGCTCTTGCGTATCGAATAAACTGAAATATAATATTCGCTGACAAGGTCATTATTACGACCATATAATTTACAAATTGCGGACTTAAAACGAAGTTATTGAAATCACTGAAACCTCAATTTATCTGTCAGAAGCCTACCTCGGTTTAAGAGCGTACAGTATTTGGAGCATGCTCCTAAGTATTGGATAAGTTTGGAGATGAAAAAAGAAACCATATGGAGGTGATAGCGAGATACTAGTATTACTACATGAAATATATGGAGATAAAGAGCAAAAGTTCATTCAAACAATACAAATAAAGAGTAAAGTAAACAAAGACATCTAAAACGTCAGAGGTTGAATCATGTGTCATGAAGGAGTGAACTTCCACTGTCGACCTATCACAATCACCATGTGCTCCTTGTCATTATCGGGTAATAACGGAAAATCCATAAAACAATTGAATGTGTAAAAAATGCCTTAACAATCAGTATGTAAACGTCAGTCACCAATTGACTCAATGATTAATTGCAATTGCTGATAAAGGCATTGTATCGACCATAGAACTTGCAAAATGATGACTTTAATTGAGGTAGTTAATATCCTTGTTTCTTCAACTTACATATTAATTAGAATTAAAACAAATCTTACGCACAAAGACAATGCTTCTAACAGCTTCGTAAGATTGGACCAGCACACTGATTATGTTATCCATCTAATTTTTTTTTGCTTGTTGGACACAGAAGGACAGATGGTTTTCATATTACATAAATAAGGAAAGTTGACGATGAAAAAATTGAAATCATCTCGTCATACAATTAGTTGTTCAAGTCGGCCCTTGACTTCTATAGTCAATAAAGCATCCAAATATCAGTTTCAGTGGTTTTTCAATTTCAGGTTCACTGGGATAGATATCGAATAGACATATGAATGAATGTAGCTACCGTTAATTAATCATATGTCGTTTATATACTGTACAGCTATATGTCAAGTTGAAGGTCACAGCAAATTGTTTTAGAATATATTCTGCTCCATAGGAATCGATATAAAAATAAGTCAGTTTTTGGAAGACCAATGCAGCTGATCTCCGGGAAAATCCAACATCCTTTGAATATCAATTCCAGAGAACCTTTCTGTAGAATTGAAGCTATTGTTAACAAAGTAATTTTGTTGATGACCAATTAATAAAATGTTTCTTTTCAACTGAAGAGACAGTTGTTGATGCTACTAGTATCCAAAAGCTTAGGATGACAAATGGTTAAAGTGTAGAAATGTTTAATGATGTTGGACTTCAACAAACATGTCAAATTTGGCATTCTAAATTTCCTATTTAAACGTTTTCGAGAATCTAATCCTTATATATCTTCTCATTTTTCATTGCAATAAAAATATTACAAGTTTTAAGATATATAGTGTCCTTTAACATTTGAAAATGGGGCATATGTAATAGGGTCCGAAAAAGAATTGTCGAAAATATCTCTGACTGAAACCTTTCAAACTTTAACTTCAGTAAAGGTTTAGTTAGCCTTATATAAAAAAAATGTAATCTATTGACAGTATATGATGAAGAAGAATCCGAGGGACACCAACCATTATGTCATTAGGATTGTGCCCCTTACAAACGCTTTGTAGATTTGTACAATTTGATATACATTGTATTTTAAACTCTATGTAGATTGTACAAACTGATATATTTTCATCTTTACAATATAAATAGTGGAACTTATATATCGAGCAACAATGAAACCTTTGGAGATAACGAAAGTATTCAAGATCAAAAGTCCATAAAACAATACAAAATTGGAGCAGAGCAATCATGGATTTCCAAAACATTGGTGGGATCAGATGCCATGGAGGAGTGAGCATCCCCTGTCGACCGGTCACACCCATACTGTGCTCCTTGTCATGATCGAGAAATAACGGAAAAATCCGTCCTCAATTCAGTATATAAATAATAGACTAACGATTAGTATGAAAAACGTCAGTCAGCAATTGACTCAATGACAAACTCTATTTGCTGACATGGTTCTTGTACCGACCATAGAATTTACGAAATTATGACTTTCAACGAGACTGCTGATATTATTGTTTCATCAACTTGCTTGTCAATCATTTTGAATGTTTTCATACGTAGAGCATGCATTGGCATATCGAATAAACGGAAAATATAAATTCCGTATGCAGGTGATGAAGGTATAACGTTACTGTTGCATAAGTAAGGGCAGTTGACGATTGTAAAGTTAAAGTCATCACGTTTATCATGGAGCTTGGTTGTTAGATTACCATTGCCTTTTTCAAGTAAAATATCCAAATGTGAAACAGATGTGTCAGACTTTGTGGTGTCTTTTATCTCAATTTCACCAGGATATATCATATCGACATAAGATTGGAAATTACCATTGTTAATTGACAATACGTCGTCGAGATATCTAAATGTCGAGTTGAAGGCCACAGTAAGTGTTTTCTTCTGTTTACGTTCAAGATCTTGGACAAATTCTGCTTCATATGAATACAAAAATAGATCTGCTAGTAACGAGGGGCAATTGATGCCCCTGGGAATTCCAACAGATTGTTGGAAAACCTGGTCTCCAAAAACATCTTTTTATGATCTTTTAATGTCATCTTCAGAGTACTTGAATGTACAATCAGAATGTTTTTGATAAAATAATTTTGCAAATGACCAATGATAGGGTATGTAAATTTACGAGTTCCATTTTTATTGAAAAAAAAAGCTGTCAATGATATCAAAAAGCCTGGAATTTAATTTATCGTGGGGAATAGGTGTGTATCAAGTTGAAAAGTCATAAGTTTTTAAGCTGTTGAATTTATTAATCTTTTGATTTCGAATTGTCCAAAAGTTCTTTGGAATTTTTACGAACAAAAATATTCTGGGGGACAGACTGTCTACCAGCAGATATAGATAATCAGTGGTTAAAATGATAAGAAAAAGAGGATAACGAAATTAGATACCATAGAATCTGATACATGAAATATGAAGATAACATTCGGCAAGTATTTCGGCTCAAAAGTCCATTCAAACAATACAAATCTGGAGCAGAGCAAAGACGAACCTCTAAAGCATCAGAGACGGGATCAGGTGCCATAGAGGAGTAAGCACCCCTGTCGACCGGTCACATCCACCATGTGCTCCTTATCATGATTAGGAGTAATGGAAAAATCCGTAGACAAATCAGTGAGTCAACAAAGTCCTTACAATTAGTATGAGTACGTCCGTCAATAGTTGACCTAATGAGACTGCATTTGCTGAAAAGGTTTTATTTGGATATTTACGATATGCGAAAAGTTCGCCTATCATAGGTAGCTTTTTATAAACAATGCCAAACCTTATTCTTTCAGATACTTGGTGTGCTTAATGAAGGACAGAAACCAGAAAAGCCAGAGAAGTGTCCCTACTGGCTATATGATGACGTCATGATTCCTTGTTGGCATAGCGATAGATCGTGCAGACCATCAGTTTGTGACATAGTAGGAATCATGTCAAAGAGGTTCGTAATTCTTTTAAGTGATTTCTTATGTCAAGCATTCATATTTCTATTAATAAACTTGCATTTATTTAACTTTTATGTATTCATGTATATAAAATAGGATAAGTGAGAACCAAGGCATTGCAGCTTCAAGTTTAAAAACAGACAAAAGATCATTAAATAATCGAAATGATGCATCCCCAGAAAGCATTGCTAAGGAACAAAATCTTGATGGTGGATATTTGGATGCTGGAGACACTGATAAACTACAACGCTTAGGATACGACATGTTAGGTCAGACTACAGAAAACCAGTATGATGATATTATGAATACCAATTCCAATTCTTCCAGAAGAAACTTTGAAAGTTCTACCCAGTCATTTACTCTAAACGAGAAAGAAATGGCACAGTTTGTTATGACTGGCCACCACCCTTCAGAGTCCTCTGTGTTGTCATCGTCATCTTTTGTGTCCCCTTCAACAAACACAAATATAGGATTTCCTATTGTTCGAGTCACAGATCCAAGACCCTTCACTGATAGGTCTCAGGCATTTGGAGTTACAAACACAGACTCCGAATCTAACAATACAAAAAGCAATCCACTTTTTGAGAGTTTTCTAAGTAGTGACGGATTCTCAGCAAGCCTATCCACAAACACAACTACAGCATGCTTATCCACAAACACAACTACAGCAAGCTTATCCACAAACACAACAACAGCATGCTTATCCACAAACACTACTACAGCAAGCTTATCCACAAACACAACTACAGCAAGCTTATCCACAAACACAACTACGGCAAGCTTATCCACAAACACAACAAGAAAAGAAGAATTGGAAAAAGGCATTTCTGGTAGCATGGTGCTTACAGATACCAACTCTGACTCAGTGAATAAATCATCAGATTTTACCAACTCACAGAGTTGGGCATAGATTTGTTCTCACTTTTCAAAATAAATGCATTTATGCACAATTTTTCAATTTAAAAAAATCCATTTTTCTATTTTTTGGTGCAATCATATATGACTCTAAGCCATGTCTAAAGAGGAATAGTGTTACATGGTCAACAAGAAAGTTGCCTTGAATGTAATTACAACTGTAGTTTAGAAGCACCGGATGTTGACAAGAAAGAAGAAATTTAATTAAACTTTTAATTTTAAAGCATCTGTGATCTTTTAAGTGTGATTAAAATTTAAGAAGAATTACTATCTT
Source organism: Saccostrea glomerata (assembly GCA_003671525.1). NCBI lineage: Eukaryota > Metazoa > Mollusca > Bivalvia > Ostreida > Ostreidae > Saccostrea > Saccostrea glomerata. The sequence continues at coordinate 550,654 of PRKT01000089.1, read as the reverse complement.
TTCTGGCATGTAAATTACATATACTGCCATAATGTTGAGCAATTATTTTATACATTGATTAAGCATGTTGACAAGAAAAAAAGAAATTCAATTAAACTTTTAATTTTACAGCATCTGTGATCTTTTAAGTGTGATTAAAATTAAAGAAGAATTATTATCTTTTCTGTCATGCAAATTACATATACTGCCATTATGTTGAGCAATTATTTTATACATTGTTGAGCAATTATTTTATACATTGATTATACAGGTGCTCTAGAACAAAATTAAAAAAGAAATTACACAGTTCACAATTTTCTTTAGAGAATACAATTGTTTCTCTTTCTATGCCTTCCTCAGTTTTCTATTGAAAGTATTTTTGGGTTGGAATTAAGCAATTCAATTTATCAAAATAAAGTATAAAATTTACTGTTTAATAAAATAGTTGGCAAAAAAATAAAGGAATCACAGTAAAAGAAAAGACTGATATCGATATACGACGGAAGGGACAAATTCTTTTTAAAAAAACCCAGAACATTACATGAATTAATTTATTCTACGTAGCAAAAAAGCACAAAGACCTTGTTCATGATAAAAGAAACAGTTCAGGATCTGTGTAACATTTTGACATGTCTACATAATCATATGGCACTACTGTAATCATGTACTTCTAATGAGTATTGCATGGTATTGTAGTAATTACTGTATACAGGGTTATTTTCACCCCCTGTTTTTCTTGCCCTTTCATACTTGCAGACATTTTGCCTCATTTTAAATTCGCCCAGTCATAGTTTTGTTTAATTGATAAAACTGTATTCCTTGAATTCGCCCCGTTTTAAATTCGCTCAAACCGAGGTTAGAGCAAAAGGGGAAAAAATAAAACGAGGGCAAAAATTTCCCTGTATACAGTATGAAAAAATCACAGCTTCATATCACCATCACATGACAGTTTATTTGTTAAATATGTATACTGCCATAAATCATAAGATGAAAAATGTTTTCAAATGTATAACTGTATTGCCAGGGTAAAATGTGTAATACATGTACATGTATATGTATTGAATTGCAAGTTGAAAGTTTTCAATTTTATAGAAATACTAATGCTTAATTAATTAATCTTTGCAATTGTTTTATTTTTAATTACCAAAATAGTTTTTCTGCATCACATGTAACCATTTTTTCTATACTTGTATACTGTTTGTGATGTATGAAATGTCTGACTATGATTGTGAATAAGTAGTATTGTGAATAATGAACTCAGTTGGTTGGAATGTACCGGTAGTAAGCTTAAGGCAAATAAACATCTGGAATAAAATATATACCTTTACAAAAATGAATATATTTATCTTGATCACATCATTGCAAACCTCCCTTCTCAAAGGCTGATTAGCACCATATTCATGTATTAAATCATCTAGGTCTTCACAATAAAATAAAATCTGAGACATATTCTTACAAAAAATGTCTTTCACTTTACAACCATACATTAAATAACATTACAACTTATCAAATTCAATCAACTAGAAATAAAATGACAAAAAGAAAATTAATACATATATCTATAAAACAAATGTTACTTTTATGATGTATATAATGGTATGGGTACTCTGTAAGTCAACTGAAAACAGCTGGTTATGATGTCACTTCCTCAGGGTGGGGGATCTGGGGGAGTTGTCTCCCCTAAAACAGCCGATTATGACTTCACTTCCTGTGGGAGGGGGATTTGGGGTCGTTGTTTCCCCTCGGCCATCAGACTTTCTATCTCTTCCACAGTTCGGGGGACACAGGTCAGTAGTTCCATCCCATCATCCGTGACTGCCACGTCATCCTCAATACGAACCTGCCATTAAAATATTGCTCTTTGTATTTACTCATGTAATGAATACTCATTTGAAGAATTTTTCACTTAAAAACAGTCTTCAAATTCAAATAAAATAAATTGATTTTTTACAATTTTATTTGGGCTAATTGTATTCGGCGCGTCGGCGCGCTCGCGCAACAGATTTTGTATACAAAATTTATGGATTATACAATATTTGTCAGCATCGGGCTCGATATTTTACTCGATATTCCTATAATAATCAAAGTACTGAAAGTACTGATAGGCGTTGATTTTGACGATTTTCAATAAAATTAATGATTGATACTTTGTTTACAACTTTTTCAAATTATGTTCATTTATGCTTCATAAGAAAGATGTGAGAATTAAATGAAAAAGATTCTACAGAGTCAAAAAGGTAAAGTTGTTTTGATCACCATAATCTTAGAATGATATGCCAAAAAGTAAGACTTTTCCTCTGTTCTATTATTTTCAATAAACTTTAAAGTATTTTTCTGACCTAAAGTTTGTTTAAAAGGGCTATTAATAGCAAAACCATTTCTGTTACTAAAGTTACTCCCCATCTTCTAATAAAGACAAGTTAATCTTCAGTAGTATTATTTTTAAAAGTAACAAGGCATCTTGTTCAAACACTTATACGAATGCATGGTAGCTTATTGCCATGAAAATCAAGTCTTTAAAAGGAGGTTAAACTCTATAGTATAGGATCATAATGTAATACTGGTAATTTTAATTTGTTACATTGGCGTATGAAGCAAATTGAAAGGGGGGGGGTTAAGTGAAAGAATAAAATAAATTTTGAACCTGAAAAAATCATAGCAAGCAACCCCCCCCTCCGCAAAAAAAAAAAA
>PRKT01000089.1:518455-530143 GCA_003671525.1 Saccostrea glomerata | reverse complement strand
CCCCCCCCCCCCCCCCCAACTTTCAATTTGCTTCCGACGCCAATGCAACTTTACCCCTTTTAGCCCTATGGTAACTCTCAAACCCTAAAAAAAGTTTGACAAGCTATAAAAAAAAAAAGGGAAAATGTGTCCTTTTCGTACAATTTCGTACAAACTCGAAAATCCTGTCGGGGGTGGGTGGTGGGTAGGATCGAACTTCTTCCCTACATTATAATAAAAAAAATGGGGTGGTGGCTATAAACTTGCCAAAGGTATTCATTACTTGTGTTACTGTACCATAGTCATGCATAGGGGCCTGTTGCGATATCAGCGTTGTCAAACACTGCTACGTTCATCAATTAAATTTATCTGCGCATATTATTTCCTTTTCATATTAAAAAAAAAATTCTATGGAATCCATAAGAACCTTCATCAAATGCCGCTTAGAAACGTTGATCACTTAACCCTATTAAGCATAAAATGTTTGCTCTTTAAAAAATTCACGTATCAATAGGCCTAACTGTTTCTTAAATATGAACTTTTTTTTCATCGAGCAGCATCATGAGCAACCTCACATGCATTTTGACAGCTTCTCTGTGATCATGGTCATCATCTGTCATCTTAAATACTCAAACTGTATAGCTTTTTTTACACATCAAAAACAAGATAAATACCTCAAAAGCTGCTCAAAGAACTCTTTAGTGTATTAGTAAAAAGAATTTGGTACATTCGGCAAAAGTTTAATTCATTCCATGCTAGAATATCTCGACAATGTAGATGTAAATAACGTAATCTTTGTAATGCCGGATGTTTTCTATGCATCCCGGTGAGGGCGCTGCAATCGGAGGGAGATCGTATAGTGATATCTATTGTGACGTCATGGAGTCGGCGGTCCCTTCGTTTTAGGTCTATGGAGTAAGTCACAAATGTAAATATAAGTAATAAGGTATCATTTTAAAACATCTATCGGGCTATAAATACGGGTTGGTACGAGATTAAATTCATCATAAAGCCCTTAATTTAATCTCGTGACCAACCCGTATTTATATCCCGATAGATGTTTAAAAATGATACCTTATTTCTTAAATATATCCATGATACTGAAGTGTTGTATGTAAAAACTGACAACGCTGGTAATCGTTTATAGTTGTATTCAGTATTATAATCACACAAGACTTACAATATTATTAACCAAATGTGCAATCTCTCCTGCAAACGCACACCACCACCATACACTCAGACCAGACGACAACTTCTCCGCTCATGCGCATCCCAACCGGTGTCAAGTTAACTCGTACCTGAACACACTCATACCACACTACAATACAATGATAGACACTGTCAGATATTTAAAGATTTAACTCTTATTCTTGGTACCTAGATAACAAAAAATATGAGGGAAAAAATACTGACTCTGTTCTGTATGCTGCCATCTTTGTGTAAGTTGCAGGTGCTTTCCAACAATATTTATTGAGTGGTGTCACAAGATTTGATATGACAAAATCGAAAATGAAACTAGAACTGTAAGATCAAGCAATACGATCATATTTGTCTCGATTTATCATCACCTATATAAATTGTACCTATTTATGCATGTATGAAAGTTATTGTTTACAAGAAAATCATCAAAAGTTAATTGAAATTTTATAAATTTACAGTTTCTTAATCACAGAAAGTTTGTAAAGATGACCAAAAAGTATCTATACGAACGAGTTGCTAAGTGTCATACGGGCACTTTAAAAATGGATGCGCTCATGGCATAAAGCTCCAAAGTTCAGAATTTAGGTTTAATTGCTTATTTTTATGATGGCAGCTGTTTTGAAGCACTGGAGAGAGGCGGCAACGTTGTTGCTCGTTTCGAAATCTAGAAAAATCGTTCCTAATATTGTTAATGGTGGCGGCATGCAGCTTGAAGGTGTGACCTCCGAGCTGTCAAATTACAACTACAAAATCCTGATGTTAAAAAGGTCAGCTAAAAGCAAGTTCATGCCAGATTTGTATGTGTTTCCCGGGGGTATTGCAGAAGATGCCGACTTTTCGACAGAGTGGTTAGATTTATACAAGAAGTTTGGGGCATTAGAAAGTCAAGAGTTACTAAAATCTCTGAAAGTTGCAGGGGAAGGTCCCCCGATGTTCAGTAGGCCACGAAGCCCTGAATTTGAGCAATTACCAAGTGAGTTAGCATTCAGAATTTGTGCCATTCGTGAAACTTTTGAAGAGTCAGGGGTACTGATTGCTCGAAAATTTGAAGATAAATCTGGTTTACAAAATAATTTCCCTCAGCAACCAGTATCTGGTACAAGTTATCACCTGGATAGTGATGAATGGCGTAAACGGGTGGATAAAAACCCATCAGAATTTATTGTGATGTGTCGGACACTTAATGTGATTCCTGATGTCTGGTCACTTTCAGAGTGGTCAAATTGGCTGACCCCTACAACCTTGTCAGCGAATGCAAAAAAATCAGGTAGAAGATACGACACTGCTTTTTTTATATGTGTACTTGATCATCTTCCAGAAGCTGTGCATGATGACAAAGAAACTGTACATTTACAGGTAATTGTATAAAATGAATAAAACCTCACCTACAGCTTAAGACAAATACAGAATATGAAGAACATTATAATGTTAATGATTGTTTATTAAATTTGTTAACTAGAACTTAACCTGGTTTTTGTTATAGTGGGCAGCTCCTGACACTTTGCTGAGTGTTTACAACAAACATAAAGGAGGCCTAGCTCCTCCCCAAGTCTATGAAGTGTGTAGGCTTCTTAACTTTCAAAACATTGAAAACCTTCAACAGTTTGCATGGGAAAGGGCAATGGAAAAACGTGTTGTACAATATTTCCCTGTTGTGGTGGTATGTGAAGATGGCATAATTGTTGTCTATCCAGGTCAGTATATGGGCATGTGTGGCACATAAGTCGTGCAAAATTAAAAGCAAAATTTTTTTCATAATAAAATTTTTTAAGAAATGAATTTGATTAATAACTAACCAATTTATACTGTATAACATGGACTTGGGGAAGTTTATGCTTTATAAAATAGCATAAAATGTTGCAACTTGACATGTTATAACAGTATAACTTAAGTAGCTATTAAATTTATTCCTTACAATTTAACTTTCCATCATTCAGAGTAGGCAGTTCGACAATTTTTCCTTCAAAAATGGTTTCAAAATGAGCATCTGTTAAAAGGAACTTCAAGCTAGTGAGAACAGTAGAACTAATTGGAAATTGTAATCAGTGTAATCATATTGTAATATAATGTGTTCATGCCCCAAGAGGGCCCTTGATTGGTGAATAAACATATATATATATTGGAAATACATTTACAATGAATTGATTCTAACAGTGAAGTGATTTTCAATCTCCATAACTATGAAATAAATGACTTATAAGGAAGCAAAATTGTAAATCCCTGGAATTTTGTTATAAGCAGGTTTAACTGTAATGCATTTTGATGCAACTCATTCTGACATAGGCAACTTATGTTATACAATATGTAATAAAACAATCAAATGACATATGTTAGAAGCAAAATTAAACTATACATGTATATACATGTATAATTATGTATTTCTTTGACAGACACAAAATGCAGAGAGTGTATACAGAGTTTATTTAAGAACCTGTGTTTGAATGTAATTTAAAACAGAGAGTTATAAACAAGATTATCATGGTTATCTCCATATGGTTATATCTTCAGGGATCAATTATAGAATGCATATCTGTCTTTAAACAGATGGTATGTGTACAGTGTTTTCAAAATTCTGATTCATATTCACAAGATGCAAAAAACACCCTGCTTACCTCCCCTTAATCTTGCAGGTGATGAGTTGTACCCCACGGACCCTGACAGAATTGGGGAGAATCCACCAATCAGTTTACAGTGTTCTATAGCGGAGCTTCCACATAAATACCCTGTCATGAACAGAATGCTTGTTAGTGGACCTCACTCGGCGAACACGTCAGCTGGGGATGGGCAGGTCATCCCAGACTTTCACCACGAGACTCTGTCTGATATGGCAAGCTCAAAGCTGTGATATATACAATGTTCATGTAGGATTTAATTTTAGACATGTGTAAATGATATATATCTGTATTAAGTATGGAATGTGTGCTGTAATGCACAAATGATTTTGAAACGGGTTTTATAAAATTGAAATAAAATGTATTTATTGCAAATTTAAAAGTTGATTTAAACTAGAGGTACTGTGAGCAATGAGCAATGAGCTCACTAAATGATACTCCCTGCCTCCCATATGGTTAAAACTGATGACAAAGTCCATGTTTTGCTGTGGCCGTTAAACCCAAAATATGTGTCAGATCAAAAAGTAAAATAGGAGGTCACAATGGCAATATGTAATAAAGATTCTGTAAAAGTTTCATTAAATTTCACTCAGTGGTATGAGAGGAGTTGCGGATAAGAGATGGGTACCTCAAAGCGTAACAGACGGACGGACATAACAATTAATATATACCCTCCCACTTTTCAAGTGGGGGGTATAAATATACTTCATAAAGGGTTCTAGTGTTCCTAATTTGATGTCTGGAATGCATTGTCATCGTAAGACACTGAACTGTCAATATCTTTGTTCCAGAGTCTATGTTATTATACCCCCCGCTTGAAAAGTGGGAGGGTATATAGTAATCGGGATTTCCGTCCGTCCGTCCGTCTGTTACGCTTTATCTCTTATCCGCAACTCCTAGCTCTTATACTACTGAGTGAAATTTAAAACTTTCACAGAATCTTTATTACATATTGACATTTTGACCTACTATTTTACTTTTTTATTCGACACGTATTTTAGGTTTTCCATAGCAAAACATGGACATTGCCTTTATATGTTTATATATGACATCACATATAGAAGCTTCTGGATAACATTTGATAGGATGAGTTATTCCTCTTTACCCATTACCGTAAAACAATATATAGCAACACATGGACATTATGGGAGGCGGGGGGTATCATTTAGTGAGCTCATTGCTCACAGTACCTCTAGTTTGACCCTTGATTTTGTGACCTCAAAATCAAATAGGGTCATATGACTACCAAAGGAGTCTGTAATGACTAATGTGCATCTCTAAGTGTAGATCATCAAGATTTAAATTACAAAGGAATGAACTACTCTTAAAAATGTTGGGAAGATCAAGCATTATGAAGCAAGTTTGATAAAGTGCACCCCATCATGCATCCTCTGTGCCAGCTTTGTTAAGGTAGGGCATACAGTGATTTGTAAATGAAAATACTTAGAAAACTTAAGCCTGTTCTTTCGCCCAAGAAATGTAGGTCAGATCCAGTATCTGCAGCCAGCCAAGGACAGTGTACATGTATATATACATCCCTAGATACATCACTATACCCCCTGCTTGAAAAGTTGGAAGGTATACTGTAATCAGTATGTCCATCTGTCTGTATAGCTGTCCATCCATCTGTCTGTTACGCTTTGGGGTACCCATCTCTTATCCGCAACTCCTCTTATACCACGAAGTAAAATTTAATGAAACTTTCACAGAATCTTTATTATACCCCCTGCTTGAAAAGTGGGAGGGTATACTGTAATCAGTAAGTCTGTCCATCTGTCTGTTACGCTTTGGGGTACCCATCTCTTATCCACAACTCCTCTCATACCACTGAAGGAAATTTAATGAAACTTTCACAGAATCTTTATTACATATTGCCATTGTGCACCAATTTTACTTTTTGATCCAACACGTATTTTGGGTTTCCCGGCCACAGCAAAACATGGACTTTGCCATTATAACCGTATGGGAGGCAGGGGGTATCATTTAGTGAGCTCATTGCTCACAGTACCTCTAGTTACCGTATATACTCGCCTATAAATCGTTTTTTTGGGAGTCAATCTCTGGTCCAAATCTCTGTGTCCGACTTATATGCGAGCTATAAAAAGAATGGTATTATATGAGGTCGGTACATCTGAAATATAAGCTTTTTAAATACATCCAACTTATAGGCGGACCGATTTATAGGCAAGTATATACAGTACATACCGGTATTGCCATTGTGACCTCCTATTTTACTTTATATTGGGTTTCCTGGCTACAGCAAAACATGGACTTTGTCATTATAATCACATGGGAGGCGGGGGGGTATCATTAAGGCAGCTCATTGCTCACAGCACCTCTAGTTAAGTTTGAGTGAGACAGCAGATACATATATGTACCTGATATAAGAAAAGAGCATATAAATCAAGTTCACCAATAAATTAAACCAAGAAAACAGCAGATCTCATTCAAGTTCATTTTATTTTGTTCTATATAAGACCCATACATAAAAAGTATAGACCTTGTCAGATAATGTATAGATTGATGACAGAGTTCAATGTTACAGAATGCCTGGATGTTCTTTGTTTGCTATGAATACTGAGTATGGCATGATGTTACTCTTGCTGACATATAACTCCTAACAGGTTTAGACCAAGTAAGATGGACATTCAGACAATAGGCCCGGGGGTGTAAAGGTCACCTGAGTATCCATGTTCACTCGTGTGACAAATTCTACAATCTGAGTTCTCTTTGTTTAGTATACATGTTATCTGAAACTTTTCCTTGTTGATTTTGAGTAGAAAAGATTTTTCAAAATAAAGTGATTAATTTAATCCACCTGGAGCCTAAACTTTAAGGGATACCCACTTCACAAATTTGGTAGAGGTATGCTAGTTAAATTTTCCTGGATGAATTATTTTTTCTCAAAGGTTTGCTGTATACAGGAATTTATGAATATATTTAAGGAATCACTGTCTAGTTAGTATGTATGCTAGGGCATCAACAATAGTGGGAAACATGGAATATTTTGCATAAAGGCCCAAGCCCGTTATGCATAAATTATCCCATGTTTCCCACTATTGTTGATGTCCCTGGCATGCTATACTAACTAGACAGTGATTCCTTATATTTCCATTTCATTGTGAAATGAGATTGTAAAATTAGACTTTCGAAATGCAGACATAGATTTAATTACACAAGGACTCCCGTCCCAATTTCAATAGTCCTCGCCCACTGACGTCAAACAATGGCAGCCGCACGAGAATGTATATTTGGCCTCCTTAGCATCAGAGTCAGATACAGGTGCGCATGAGATTTGCATGCATATTAGGCTTCCATAGCTCCTGACCTACTGACCTGCCTAATTTACATTCCGGTAGAATTATCAAGAAATTAACTCCGCTAAATTTCAAAGAGTTATCACAGAGAGAAAAATTAGAAATGAAAATATTTAAGGGTTACATACCATTAACAACCATGCAACATTCCAATTAAAAAGATTAAGATGCATGTATTTTCAATTATGCATCAAATTTCATCTTATATCCTGGATCCTAAACCATGGAATCTTTCAAACTTTCATCATGCTATTAATTCTTTATAGAAAATTTTAATGTTATCTTACTGCTTGAAATGTTTAGAGAAAATTAAGCATTCCATTTTAAATCAAGGAAAAATCTAAATATTTAATATAATTGTTCTAAAAATGTTATAGTCATTTCTATAGATCTGGGTGTGGAATTTATATGGTCAGCAAGATTTTAATTACCGGTATACAGTAACAAACAATAACAAAAAGGCCAATTTTAGCTTTTAAAATGTCCTTATCAAAATAGCTACATGTGATTGAGAATACAATCTACAATTTTTCGATACTTGTTGTTAACATACATATAAATGTCATTTAAGAATTATATTAAAAGACATTGAACATTCAGGAAATGTAACTCTAAAGGGTACAACATACTGTCTGCACCATCATCTGTGTTGGCAGGCATAGCTAATACATGTACTGGTACTCAGTTAAAAAATGAAAATACTTGTATGTTTGTTCAAATTGTACTTCAGTTTTAAAAAAGAAATATGAAAATACAATTTAACGAGGCCGAGTCTAATTCGAGTGCGCATGACTTTTGCGCAGCTTTTAATTTCATGCAGTCATAAGTGTGACAGTAAACATTTCCCAAATATTGTAATTTTAATATAAAATTAACAATATATGTAACACCTACTGGTCTGAATTTGTGACTTTAATACAAGTATTAGGAAAAAACGCTGAAATGGTTCTAACGACGTCACTATTTTCCGGTTTTGTAAGCAATGCAAGACGTTGAAGAATGACACATGACTGGCTGGTATGTTCGTAGACGTCCATGGATATTATACTAAAAATGTATGACAGAACATCAAAAGAAACATACTAGCAATCTAAGTATTGCTATTTTTACCCCAAAAATTATTTGCGCTGATTATTCACCTGCACCGATATGTATTTATACCACAATATGGCAATTTTAGAGGTATTGGGCATCGAAAAAAATAAACTTTGCAATTAAAATCTTAGATGGTAAACTTTTTTTTGAAATTTCACAATTTGGTGACTTTTAACAATAAATTTCATTTACATGACAGAAGAAGAAATCTCAAGGGCATAAATACAAAAAATATGGAAAAATGTGACAATCTGGCACCTTTCCTTTAAATTCCCATAGGATCCTATAGTAAAATATGACAATTTTTGAGATGGCCCCCCAAGAAATCGGGGTAGTAAACATTCGATTTTTTAATCTTTACACAATAAATATAACAGTAAAAATTAATTAACGAAAAATTATCAAAATCCCTAGGGTAGAAATAATTACACTCGGCCTCGTTAATTATATGAATTCATCATGTTCAACATTAAATTTTTTGATGGAACAGTATAAAATACATATGAAAATGCATCTACATGTACACTGTACTTAAGATTTGAAAACCTGAATTCCCATGAGAACTGGTGATAAACATGTACCTCATGTTACAAGTCTTGAAGATGAATTGAAAGAGTTGGAAAATTTGCTAAGTACTTTTGATGACAATGAAAGTGCTGGTACTGAATTCATGTAAAAATGACAGAGTTTTAAATCATCATTTTAAAATACATGTAGTCATAAGACAATAAAACAAAGCTTAATACATAACAAAATTCAGCACAACAATTACACTGGAAAGCCTCAACAAATAGGCCACAGCAGGAAGGGGAACTCAGCTGTGTCTCGCAGAAATCTCAAAATAAAACTCAATGAGTTCTGAAGACCCTTAGGTTTCTCTTCAGTTTCCACACAAATTCAAAACATCCTGTAATATCCTGTTATGTTTGGGTCACAATGAAACGTCCTTTACTGATTTTACAAATTTAATATGTGTAGGTTAAAGTTCAAGTTCTAGTTACAGATTGGTCACCATATTCAATAGCAACATGGAATTGTTCAACAAAGGATAAAACTCCCCCCAGAAAAGTTTTAAAATTCTCCTAAAATGTCTCATCGTTATTGATGTGCACATTGAACTCGAGGTCCGTGTCCGTGATGGTCATCATCGTCGTCGTCATCGTAAGCTTCCCGCCGGGAACCGTGACCTCGCGACTCCTCAAACTCCACCAGATTTACTTCCTCTACATCTTCTCCGGCAGGAATATCTATCTTTGGTCTTGGTGGCAGTAACTTTTCTAGTTTCTGTCAAGAAATTTTATTCTTGTAAAAGACTTCCTTATAATTTATTTAGATAACCTTGTAATTATAATAATATACAATGTACTGGATATTTACATTTTCTGAAAATTTAATCTGAAATCTATTTCATATAAAAAGAAATTTTCTTACAATCATTTAGGATGTGTTGGAAAACAGATTCACATCAAATGGTTCACTAACCTGTAAATCTTCTGGAGAGGCAAAGTTCTGAGGTGGAAATGTGATGTCAAACCTAACTATAAGGTTCCCCTTCTCAAAGGGATTTCTGTAGAAGGGCATGCCTTCTCCCATTACACATCGTACTGATCCTGAAAATAAATTGTATGACACTGTATCTTTGATCTTTTATCTAAATACTAATACAGACAGTACCAATCCAACTTGTTTCCTTCCTTTTATAATTGCATGCAAGACTGAAATACTTAACACCAAGTTTGCAACAAACTTCCGAAGCAGTGGCTTTAGAAAACAACTCTGCTATTACCTAGATTTACAACTTTTGGGGGATAACTTACCTGGACTAACAACAACTCCTGGGGGACTTTTTATCACAAGATCTCTTCCATCCAGATGTTTTAATGTGAATTGGAAACCACACAATGCCTCCGTCAGTGAGAGGTTATATGTACAATACAAGTCATTATCATTGCGTGTGAAAAGTTCATGTTCTTTCTGTTGCAGGATAATGATCACATCCCCTGGTTCTATCTCCGGCTAAAAAAAATTGTAATGATGAATTCAAAGATCAAAAATTGGACACCAAATAAAATACCCCTTAAAAGTTCAACTGTGTTCCATCAGTGAAATTATTATCCAAAGCATGTCATTTCAAGAATGAAATACCGTATAACTGGTTTTTAATGCCGGTGCAAATTTTTGCGATTTGATCCTGAAATAGGTATATTTATTTTTTGCGATTTTAATTTTTGCGATTTCACTTTGACAATAAAGTCTATTTTTATTGAATTTTCTTACTAGAGACATTTAAAGAATAATTTCTATTTTATTATTTTTTATTGAACAAACCAAAGCAATTTAAAATACAGGTGACTCTCGATGGCTTGAACTCCGATCTCTCGAAGTGAACCTCCGGTCCCGTTTTTTCCTCTATATAACTAAGCAAATTTACTCCTGATCTCTCAAACTTCTATCTCTCGAAATTCTCTATCTCTATCTCTCGAACCAAAACCTGGGTCCCGTTACACATATTTCATTGAATTTTACTCTCTATCTCTCGAAGTTTTGATTGCGCTTGTATACACGCCAATCAAGCGTAAAATAGATGCAGTCAGGACTTACCTGGAAACAGTGAAGGCCTTGCGCTGTTAATTAGGTGTTTACATAGGTGACACTACACGGGTAGTCCGTGTGTTGTTATAATTAATGGGTTATTATTCACAGGGTAAATTAGAAACAAAGTCACAATTATACCGGATACCGATTAAGAAAAATCTGGTAAAAAGTAAAAAGGGCCCGATCAAGCCCATAATAGCCAAACCGACAATTGCTATTCGGATTTCATATAAATAAATCATGAAATACAATGTAGGAACAAATAAATATTGAATCTTTAGTAATTCGTTTTATTTATTCGAAAAAACAATCATTGTTGTTGATATCAAGTAAATTACCTGTAAAATACGATTGAAAACGTGCAATGGCATTATTTACATATACTTCCGGTATCTGTAAAAGTAGAATTTCGATGATCGCAACTGAAAATTCCGGATTTTATTTACGTATTTTTGCGATTGAATTTTTTGCGATTAAGACTTGATTGCAGAATTTCGCAAAAATAGCACCCCGTAGAAAAATCCAGTTATACGGTATATTCATCAACTGCTTTGACAAATGTTAAATTTCTGTCATATTAACTGGAAAAATTATTTAAATTTATCTTAAATTTCCAACAAGAGGCCCATGGGCCACATCGCTCACCTGAGAAGCTTTGACCATTCTGTTCTTTACGAGATTTCCCCCTTGTTATACATAATGCATCCCCACCCTACCCCACTGATCATAATTTAGACATTTTGAAATCTACACAACCCCATGATCCTTCCATGGGCACATATGTTTCAGCTTTTTTGGCCCAGTGGTTCCTGAGAAGAAGATTTTCAAAGATTTTTCCTATATATTTCTATGTAAAACTTTCATTCCCTATAATGTCCCCACCCTTCCCC
>PRKT01000089.1:473708-502668 GCA_003671525.1 Saccostrea glomerata | reverse complement strand
GGTTCGTATCTTCCATGACTTTTCAGTAGTATGCAGTTAGTGAACTTCGATCCCGATCGAATGTGAACTCAATATTAATATAGCGATACATATCGGATTCGAAGTTTGGATTTTATGTACAGCTTCCGTCTTGAGACTACCGATTTAGCTTTCAACAGTCGTTCTTTTTATTATTTAGAGACCCCTTTACATTAAAATGCACTTGTCCAATCGGACAAGTGCCCAGCAATATTCACTTGTCCGAATTTTTTTTACATTGGTACCGGACAAGCGGACAAGCGTTAATGTCGAGCCCTGCTAAAAGTCCACAAAAAATTGACATTTTTGAACTAATTATTCTGAGGAACATGTTTATACCTTATGCCAAACCGGACTGAATGACGATCCCCACCGAAAAATGAACCGAACTGAAAATAGAGATTTTGTACTGTGTATCAATCCAAGAAAAAATACCGCGGTTAACTGTTTCACTCCTAATACGCCAGTTTCGAGATTGTAACTCTTTTACGATAGAGACGCAAAAAGTATCCATTTCAGCTGGGAGGTGGGACAGGTTGTTTCTGTATACAAACGTGCATAAATAAATGAACGATATTTATGGCTTTTAAAATTTATTAATTGTTATAAAAAGATAATGATATTAAGCAGTGATGCATTTGATGATTTTATCAAGTTCAACTATGCATATTTACAAATCTACTTTAAATTATAGGTACTTCAAAATGAAAGAAACGTTGTAGTCTTAATAAAAAGTGACCGATTTTCTTGATTGTACAAACTTAAAAAAAAAAGTTTGTGGGTTTTTTGAAGTTATGATAAGGAAAAGAATCAATGTGTCATTAAGATCGCCTACGTACAATGATCAGATGCATGTGTATCGTTTTTATTAGAGATCCAAATTTTTTCCCTCGTCTGAAAAGTCTCGCATCCACCGAAATTTTCTTTTTTATTAAGATTTTTTTGCTTTAAAAAATGACATCTTTAAATTAATTCGGTTATTCTCGAAATGTAGAGTGAATCATGACAATCATGTAGTTATGATAAATCGATGATACAATGTATCCAATATATATGTATCAAATATTTGTCCCACCTGTTTGTTTACGCGGCAACAAAACTCCCCTCCTCAACGAAAGAGGGCACTAAGGGAGATAATCTCAAAACTGGCGTATTGAAATAGTTATTTACAATTTTGCAACAAAAAAATTCCAATGCAGCTCATATTGCATTAAATGTTGGACATTTGTGCAGTATGTGGCATACATAAACTTTGTAGAATATTGGCCATAACTCGACACTAGAGCATAAAAAAAGAGAACAAAAATGAGAGACGAGTAGTCTTGTCATCTAGGTGCTGTCAAGTCTAGAATGACTTTTGACAGTTAAAGACAGTGTATTAAATCCTAACAGATTTACTCAGTGTTTATTGGTTATGTTTAGTATAACTTACAGTTACATTAGTTAATTTCTATTCTTGAGTAACCTACTATTCTACACCAAAGAAATGATAAATTAATATTAGAGGAAACATCCTTAAATGTCTGCAGATGACCTAAAATTGACCTTGTTATTGGAAAATAGGACTCTTCTCAGACAAACAGAGATTGCTCAGGTTACAACGTGATTCACTCACCACTTTCTGACATTGCTTTCATACATACTGTAAATGTATTTTTCCACGGATTCATAATGCAAAAGAATCTCTAATAATGTCAAAAATCTTATTTTTGTACTGAAATTAACAAAGCATTTCACAATTGAGAATAATTTTCCCCTCATAATAGCATAACAGATAGACAGGAGAGTTACCAGTTACTAAAATTGATTGATTATCATACATTGCATCATTTCTTTGTTTAGTAAATAAACAAGGTGTACAAATAATTCACTATTGAAATTTTTTTTACAGACATGAAGCCAGCATGATCCATTTGTGTTTTGTGAAGACCATTTAAGGAAGAGATTTAAACAAGTACAGCAGGTACATATCTTATTTATAATTTTGTTTTACATATAATTTTTACTAAAAATTGAACAATATCTCTTGAATTAATGTTGATACCCCCTTTTAAAGAAGGGAGGACATAGTGCTTTGCTGCTGTCCATCGGTGGGCAGGTTGGCTGGTCTGTTGGTCCATCAAGTTTCCACTCTTTTTCTTCAGCGGATGCACATACTGAATTGAAATTTGGTGTACAGGTCCATCATAAGAATACTGTAAACCAACTTTTATTAGCATGCGAGAAATATCTGCAAGTTTCCCACTTTAACTCATGAATATTGTTGCAAAGCACTATTGTGCTTTGTGTTTGTAGATCTATAAAATTTCCTTTTTGGCAAAAATTAATCATTGTGGATTGATCTCAAACTTGTGAATTGTGAATAAAAGATGCACAAATAATGGTTTACAGTAGGGTATCTAGATCAAATTCTCTTTACTAGGTACAATCAAGCAATTTTTGACAGAGATATGCCCCTTGGACTTGGAAAAATTCCAATTATTTGTAGCTTCTATTTATTTTCTTTGCATATATTTGCAGGGGGAGGGGGCATAGGTGTTTCACAAACATCTTTTGTTTAACTGACTTTAGTGTTGAGAATGAGTTAAAGCTTTGAGTCTGCTTTTCTGATCATGAGTGTTGATTTCTGTCATAAAATTTTTACTTTTACTTTGCCAAAAGTACTGGGCTATATTTTGGTCAAATTGACATGGAAGCATTTTCAGATCCTGCAGATTCAAGTTGTTATTTATCGTATACCCACAGGGATAAAAAATAATATTATGTAGGATATGACCAGAGTAAGGTATCAAAGTTTTATTAAAAGTGTATAGGAAATAAATCTTTTAATAATCTCTTCTCATGAACAGTCAGTATATCTGACATTGAATAAATATGCATGTATTCATTGATCATCAGACATTGCACTTTGTCATTGTTTATAATTTTACAGGTTGGCCAGCAGTAATAGTGATGGGGAAAAATAAGGCTGTAAGTCTCCCTTTACACAAATGTGACTTGTGCGAGTTTGCTACCAAAAATATCTACATCTTCAAACGACATAGGGTAAGATGCAAAAAAGAACGCAAAAAGACGAAAGGCAAAACCAAGTCTGCTGTCCCTATGTTTGCCTCAGCAGCCACTGCAAAGGGAATCACCATTTCTAGAATACGACCCAAGGAAGCTACAGCATCTGACAGCCAGGCTTTACCAAAGTCTACAGAGGGGAAGAGCAGTGAGAACCATGTACCAGGGAAGGCCAAGAATAGGTCCTACAACTGCTCTGAATGCGGATTTGGCACAGGGAAATCAAGGACATATCTTTTTCATCAAGTAGAGGCTCATGCTTACAACATGAGCATTTTTACTTGTGCTTACTGTGAGTACTGCTCAAGGTTTAAACAGAAAATAAAGAAACATGTGCAAATGGTGCACAAGACAGATATTGATTCTGCAGACATTGAGATGTTATATGAAGCAAAAAATATTGTCAAGACTCCTACTCCAAAATCAGCAACCAACAGATCTCAGGACTCTTTAGAGGGACTCCCAACCATGGTAAAACCAGAAAGAAGCAACAGAGTTGCTGTAGTGTCCAAAGGCACCATGAAAAATTCAGTAGACATGGATATTTATATAGAAGAAGTTGTCAGCTCAACTGGTCATGTTAACTTTAAATGTAGGAAGTGTGCATTCAATAATCCAGACAGAGGCTTTGTACAGAAACATGTAAACTCCAGTCACTTAAATGCCAAGCAGTTTTCTTGCACATTGTGTGACTTTAAAACAACAAAGAAAATTGAGTATTTTGCCCACAAAGCTGAGCATGGCAATGCAGGAGATCAGCCCATGAAGGCTCAGATTCAAAACACTGAAGTAGTGGCCAGTGTGCCCAGCCAGCAGTATGAAATGGAGTATTCTACTTACTATGAGGACACCGGAGCCTCTGGTGATGGTGGATATGATCAAGCTTACCAAACAGAAAACAGTGAAGGTATGAGGCAAACTAAATCTTCAGCCTACCAGTGTTCTGAGTGTGACTACAGCACAGACTTCAAGCCCAATTATGATAGACATCGCAATAACCACACCAACTCTTTTGCCAACAAATGCAATTTCTGTTCCTTTTCTAGTGATAATGATAGGGCAATCATTAGACACATGGCAACCAGTCACTCCAGCATACATGAGGACATCACTGTGGTGATTCCTCATGCTCCAGAAGAAGAGGACGAAGCAGCAGTAGAAATAGACACCACTAGAGGAACTATTGACCAATCAAATCATGGAGCAATGGACCAGACACAGGTAGAACAGATGGACTATGAAATGGATGATAGTCGAGAATTGACCCCAAACTCATTAGGAGGTGACCTAAAAGAACATGTGGTGGCCAAATATAGTTACAAACTTCAAGCGCCTGATGGATCTTATGCTTGTCCTTGGTGTGGCTTGAAGTATAAAAGATCTTGGGACTTGGACAGACATATGAAGCTAAAACACAATAAAAGGATGAAGAATCATCTGCTACAGATGATACAGGATGAGCAGAATGATAGTCTTGAAGCAATGGAGGATATGTCCTACCACTCCGATTCCTCCAACCTAAACAGCAGTGATGTATCTAACCAACAACCCTTCACTACAGAGGACCTAAAATGTCAACAGTGCAGTTTTGTTGGAAAAGTGCCAAGTGATGTTAAGAGGCATTCTGCAGTCCATTCTATAGAGAAAAGATATAAATGCCCAGAGTGCTCGAAGCAATATAAATATGTAGGAGATCTAAATGTTCATCTAAGACGTGATCATAAAATGGAACCTTCAAATGTACCCATCTTGAGAGTACCTATGGTGCCTAACAGGAAGTCTTCTCCAGCAGTGTTCAAATGCCCTTCCTGTTCCTTTGCATCACCATGGAAATCTGAAGTGGACCGTCATTCAAGAAAGCATAAAGATAGCAAGCCTTTCCGCTGCAACTACTGCAAATATCAGACACACTGGAAAGGGGACATCAGAAGACACATGTTTAAGCATCACCCAGCAGTGATGACAAGTGGTGTCAAAATTGAAGAGGTCATAACCATCCTAGAGAACAAAATAAAAGAAAAAGGCAGTCGCTCTAGCCAAATGGATGTTGATAGTGAAGATGGGAAATACACAGAGGACTTATCAGAAAACAATGACTCAAACCTTTCAGATCCAAGCATGCAAAGCGACATGTATGGGCATCTGGATAATGATAATGAAGAGAGCAATATCAGCTCTAACACTGAAAACTCTTTTGGAAATGATGGAGCAACTTCAAGAGAAAACTCCAGAAGTGTATCTCCATCTCCTTCCAAAGATACTGTATTCAAGTGTGAATACTGTCCTTTTACAACCAATGCTCCTTCTAAGCTATCAGCTCATGTTTCAACTCACACCAACCTAAAGCAGTACATGTGTCCTGTATGTGGCAGGAGAGCTAACTGGAAGTGGGATATACGTAAACACATAAAGCGTGACCATCCCGAGAGCAGACTGGATGTTGTCAAGATGAGTGAACAAGAAGCAGAGGCTACTATCAAATCTTACATGGACACTATGCCTGTAGTCAGGAGAGAACACCATCTAAATTATGACCCAACAGCCAAAGAGAGCAAGAAAGATGCAGATGCACTGAGTCCAAAGTGGAAAGGATACAAATGTGCAGCATGTGGCTTCAAATCCAGTATGCGATGGACTGTAAGCCGACACATTAGAACGGTTCATAATGGCAAGGCTATCGATATTGTTTATCATGCAGGTGATGAAAAAGGCAAGAACAACAAATCTGATAACTCTACAGATTCACCCAGCACTTCAAAGAATAGCAGACAATCTACAGAAAAAAGCGATAAACCCTACATGTGTGCTGAGTGTGGAAAGAAATGTGCCTTCAAAGCAGATATAAAAAAGCACTATCATTACATTCATCCATACATGGATGTAAAGATAATTTATATAGAAGGATCCAGTGGCACATTGCTCTCTCCAGAAGAACTAAAACCAAAGTCTCAGAACAAACTGGAGAAACTGTCCAAAGTTAATCCTGCAGAAGCACACAAACCATTCCGCTGTGGTGAGCCTAATTGTGAGAAGAGAACCAACAGTCAAGGAGACATGAAAAGACACTATAGCTTTATACATCCAAACATGGAAGTCAAAATATACTACAAGAATGAAACAACTCGTAGAAATATTGATGAACCTTTGAGTGGAAAGTCCACACCAACTCCTAATAGCAAACCACTTGGATCTGCTAACCCCAAGGTGTTTGGCTACATTAAGCCATTCAAATGCTCTGCTTGTGGTCATCGCTCAAACTGGAAATGGGATTTGAACAAGCACATGAGAATGAAACATCCTAATATGCATGCAACAGTTATTACTTTGGATGAAGATGAAGCCAAGAGAACATACCATGATTACATGAGACAGCTTGCAGCAGCTAACAATGCTAACCAAAATAAGTCAGTAGAAAAACCAAAATCACCTGAGAAAGAAAAATCTCAGGGAACCAAGATGCCTTCTAGAAGTGTTTTCAAGCAGTTTAAATGCTCAGCCTGCCCATACAGGTCCAACTGGAGAAGTGACCTGGTTCGCCATATCAAAAGAAAGCATGGTGTTATTAGAGCAAAAATCATTCTCCTGGGGACTGAAGAGGCCAAAAAGTCATTAACAGAATATGAATATAATCCACGCATCAGAAGAAATGCTATGAAGAATTTGGAAAGAAAAGATTCTGGTAGGATATGGAAATGTGCCAGGTGTAAATTCACTAACAAAGACAAACTTTTGGTCATTAAACATTTGTCCTGCCATGGAGTTAAGGCTTACAAATGCAACGAGTGCCACTATGCAACAAATTATAGGAGTTCCGCTTTCAGGCACATTAAGGCAAAACATGGTACAGAAAATATGTCAATGTGTAAGATGTCTATAAAGTACATTAGAGACATGAAAGCAGAAAGTGATATCATGAAAGAGGAGGACAACAACTTTGAAAAAGTAGAAGAAGAATCAGAGGAGAGTGACTATCTTTCTGATGATAAGGAGGACTCTATGAGGTACATTGAATCTTTTAGATGCAAACTTTGCTCCTTTCAAGCCAGTTGGAGGTCTTCAGTTTGTCGTCACATTCGTCAAACTCATAAGACAAAGGATTACTCAAACATGATTGATGTTGTCCACAAATATTATCAGTCAGAGGAGAAAAAACGAACAAACTCCACATCGTCTGATAAAATGCCACCACCTAAAGATGATGATGTCTTCAAACAACCCACTGACCCCAAGAAACACAAGTGCAGCATATGTCCTTACAGGACAAGTAAACCAAATCTGCTTCATTTCCATATGAGTTGTCACAAACCACAACCAGGAATTCCACAGGAAAAGTGTAAATTCTGTCCTTATTATGTTGTTGCAAAGCGCCTGCTACACCAACATATGCGACTCCATCTTCAGGACATGTACCTGAGACAGAAAGAGGCTGCCAGCATAAAGTCAACACCCATCAAGAAAATGTCAATGTTTCCACCACAGTCACCAAGTGGTACACCAAAACGTTACAAGTGTAACATATGTCCCTACACAACTAACAGCAAAAATGACTTCCTTTACCATAAACAGTTTCATCGCCAGAAGTCTACCTCTGAGTTTAAGTGTGATTACTGTGATTATTGGGTCACACACAGGAGACTGATCAACCAACATATGAGGATGCATGAAGCAGCTGGACATTCCCCTGGAAACGCAAGCCCTGTATCATCCTCACCTTGCAAGTCTGACATAACAGAATCCAGTGCCATACAAGACACCGTCACATTAGCCATGTACAAGCAGCGCATGATCTCTTCCAAGATTACTCCCAGTATTTCACAAAAACCAGCCATGTCACCAATGAAAATAGCCTGTTCTGTTGGTAATAGGCCTGGGTATGCTCTGAAAAATGGTGTATATAGAAAAATGCACACATGTGACAAGTGTCCCTACATGAATCTACGTCTGAGAAACCTTCGACTTCATCAACTTATGCATGGATTTAGAAAGTCCAAAAACCTCTTGCTGAAGTGCCTTCATTGTGATTACTATGTGGGATCTAAAGGCCTTCTATCCCACCACCTCAAGGTACATCAGCCAAGCTACAGAGCAGACACATCTATGGACCTCTCAATGGAGATGGAGAATGGTGAAGAAAGTGCCCCAGTAATGGAGGAAATGGAAGAGTCCAGTTCAGATGTGGGAGACATTTCCTATGACAATAAAGTGGACACACTCTTTGAAATTGCAAGGTGGAAAAAGTACAGTTGTGAGAAATGCCCATATGCCAGTGCAAAGAAATCTCATTATGAGCGCCATGTTGCTCTGCATGGCAGTAAGCAGAGATGCCAGTGTTTGTATTGTGATTATAGTGTACCCTCTAACAACCTATTGAATCAACACACGAAGCTTCATATGACTCCTAACCAGAATCTTCTAGCAGTGCAATCTCTCTCTAATCTCCAAATGCTGTCTGAAGTTCCAGCAGATGTTGCTTTATCTAGTGCCCTGCCTCCCTTGGACAAGAAAGGAACCTTCTCTGTCAGTGTAACCCATGATCATATGGACATGTATGAAAATTCACCTGAGCTAGACATAGAGCCAAAGAAATTGTACCGATGTGACAGATGCCCTTATGCCAATGTCAGACGAGACCATCTTCTGGCTCATTTAAAATTTCACATGATCAAGAGTGAACTTGCCTGTCCATATTGTGATTACTCTGTGTCTAAACAACATCTATTAACACAACATATTGGGGTTCATTTTTGCCCTCTGCCAGAGCTTTCAAGCTGGCTTGCACAGAATGGTGAGATTGACCGTGTCAAACAAACAAAAAATCCAGATCTCTCTGAAGCATTATTTGTGGCAGAGCTTTATCGTGCTGATGGCTGTGGGAAGGCAAACTCAGAGGACACTGGTAGTGAGGTCAATGGGAAAACAGAGACAGTCAAAGATGAAAAAGTCAGAGATGAAAAAGAGACAGATGATTCAGTCAAGGAGAATGGTTCTGTATCTATTGAAGAAACCACAACAAAGCCTGCTGCAGTTAATGAAACCAGTTGTGAAAAAGTTGAAGAGAAACCAACAGAGGCTGATCAGATTGATGACAAGAAGACAGAAAATGCTAAAGAGATGGAGAGTGTGACAGAGAAAGAACCAGAGAAGAGTCAGCTGGAGGAGAGTCCTGAAATGTCCCATACGGAACCAGAGGTGGTCAAGACTGAGAAGGAGAACTATGAGTACATCTGCCAATACTGTGAAAGGGAGTTTTCAACATCAGATATCCTTGTTAAACATGAAATGCAACACTTAGTGGGAAACAACTATGAGGTTTGTGAATATTCCTGTAGAATCATCATTGTCTGTGGGGGACCAATGTTTGTGGATTTTGTGGGCCACCCTTACCCATGGATTTACATCCCCACAAACGTTTATTTTGTTAACATATATTGATTCACTGAACCGTCATATTTATGAGTAACCCACTAACATACGTCCTCACGACCAGGTAAATTTGTGCTTACCCACGAACATTGACCCCCACAAATTAAAATGATTCCACAGTACTTAAAATTGTCTGTAGTTTCAATGTTTACTTATTCAGATACTTACCATATACTATATATATAAAGAAGTAAACTCTGTTGAAATCATTGAAGATGGGATGATAGTTTTTGTTAATTTTTTAAGGAGTACCTGTCACAAGTTCAGATGTTGGCAGAGCTCAGTGATGCAGAAGAAGAAGATCTTCTTGGGGATGAGATGTCAGATGAGGAGATGATGGAAGATCAGGAGGAAGAAGAAGAAGTAGAAGCAGATAGCATGATGGATGATGGACATGAAGAAGTGGATGAGGAGGTATCCTTCAAGAAAGACTGCACTTTGGATAGTGTAGAAGACATATATGATGATGTGGATATGAAAGAAGAGGTCAAAAGCAATCAGATGGAGGAAGAGGAGGTAGAGGATGAGAACACTGAAGACATAAATGAAGAGGACAGTGGACAGAGTGAAGAGTTGTAGTGGTGGATGATGGATTAGTGACTGAAGATTCACGAGCAATAAGTCCTGTCTGTGTGTGAACAATGAGTTGTAAATGAACAAAGTAACTATAAACTGTAGGAATGAAATTGTACTGAAATGAATTACTACCAAAAAATTGTTTTCTTAAAAAACATGAAAAAAAGAAATGAACCCAAAAAAATCATGTAAAAGTAAATTTAAAGTAAACTGAATACAATATATTCTTTGCCAGCACTTGGTGCTTTGTACATTTACATTAATATTTTGAAAATATTTGAATATAAATCAATGAGGATGTACTTTGTAAGTACAAATATTTTGATTTTGTGAGCGATTTGCTTACAACAATTCCTGTGTGAAGATGTGATCAAATGTTTGTATATTTATTTAGTCATTATTTTTTCTTGTCCTAATCACCACAAATACTGCTACTGGATGTATGTTAATCAAGAGTTTTTATATAGATTAACTTGAATGTTTGATAATGAAAAGCAAGTTTCTCTTCTCTAAAACTGGAAAGACTGTACAAGTTTTCTTTTTCTACAATCATAATTTTTAACTTTAAAGTTTGATAATGAAAAGTACACATCATTGACTTTAGTGCGCCTGGGTTTGATAAAAAATACAATTTGTTACGCACTTATTTATTTCTTTTACCAGGATTGATACTTTTTAAATTAGTATACACTCATTTGTAACCAGTTTTTTTTCTTTTGATAAAAATTCTTTTATAATTATGCAGTGAATATTCAAGTTATATCTCTTGCCACAATATTTTGTGCATACAAACTAATAAAGTAAAAAAAAAACAGGTTTGATTTGCTCTGTTTGAATTGGATATTGGACGAGTTTTGGGGATATTTATAGCAAAGAACAAAAACTGAATTGTGGTATTAAAACTTTGGTATTTTCTCGAAAATCTAGCATCTTGTGTTTGTTATGTTATAAATTCAAAATCATTCATGCCAGTCTGGACTTCAGATCACAAATTGAGTAAAGAAATAGTTATAAACTAAACAAGTCAACACCATAACGCTGTTATCATTGTGTGTGGCCCCTGAGTTTCAAAGATTACCAATTCTTTCTATTCTTTAGCGTGCTTACGCATTTTCAACATGGTCTTTGAAACTGTTGACCTAATTTTAACCAATTGTTTTATGTAGTTCCAACTCTACATAAGGGTTGTTGATTCGAAGGCAATAAAGTATTAAGAACTGGTGTAAATCAGATGTGGATACTCAAAAATTCCAAGAAACTTTTGGACAATTTGAAATCACAAGGTTTTACCAAACTTAAGGTCAAGATCTAGTAAATGTCTTTATACTAACTTTTTGGTGCTAGATCCATTATGACGTCATAATCACTTTCAACTTTCTTTTTCCCGTACTTTACGGCTCTGATAGAATTATGTAGAAAATTAAGTATTTTCAGAGAATTCAATTTGAAATTACATGAAAAGTAGTCCCGATACCTATATTAAAATTGCCATTAATTTAAAGAAGAGGCCAAGAACATACAAATTACCGTTTTCCGAGAGACTGTAGGCTATCTGGATATATTTTCTTTGTCTGATATGGAAAAAGGTCCCAAAGTCATGACTGGATTTCTTAACTTTTCATTGAAAATGACAGTTTAAAATATGATTTTTCATCTTGTTTATCTACAAATTATGCCCCGAAACACCTTATTTGACCAAGCTGAACTTTTAAAGCATCATTAAAGGAATTTATTTCGCAAATTTGAGAAATCTGTAGGCCCCTTTCATTTACTAGATCTTGACCTTAACGGCTTAAAAACTTACTACTTTTAAACTTTATACACAACCATTCAACACGATAAATTAAAGTCCAGGTTTTTTGATATCATTGACAGCTTCTTTCGCAATAAAAATTAAACTCGTAAATTTACGTGTCTTGTCATCGGCTAATGCAAAATTATTTTGTTAAAAAACATTCTGATTGTACACACAAGTACTCTGAAGTTGACATCAAAAAGATGCTTGAGTTTCTGATTGACAAAATCTATGTTGTTTTTGGAGACCAGGTCTTCAAACAATCTATTGGAATTACAATGGATACCAACTGCGCCCTGTTATTAGCAGACCTATTTTTGTATTCATATGAAGCAGAATTTATACAAAATCTCATGCGTGGAAAGAAGAAAACACTTGCTGTGGCCTTCAACTCAACATTTAAATACTAGTATATCGACGACGTATTGTCAATAAACAATGGTTATTTACATTCCTATGTCAATTCGATATACCCTGGTGAGCTTGAAGTAAAAGATACCACAGAGTCTGACACATCTGTTTCATATTTGGATATTTTACTTGAAAAAGACGTTAATGGTAATCTAACAACCAAGCTCTATGATAAACGTGCACGTGATGACTGAACCTTTTCTATCGTCAACTTCCCTTACCTATGCAGCAATATACCTTCAACATCTGCATACGCAAGAACATGCTCTACGTATAAAGAATTTCTAAAACGAGGTCGAAACAATGACCTTCTCAGCAAATACAATAATCATTGAGTCAAATGCTGACTGACGTTTTTCATACAAATTATTCATACACTGAATTGACGACGGATTTTCCCGTTATTTCCTTATCATGACAAGGAGCACATGGCGGGTGTGACCGGTCAGCAGGGGATGATCACTCCTCCACGGCACCTGATCCCACCTCTGATGTTTTGGAGGTCCGTGTTTGCTCTGCTCCTATTTTGTATTGTTTTATGGATTTTGATATTGAATACTGTTCGTTATCTCTATATCCTTCATATTTACGTCACCAGTAATAACGTGTCCAGCAGGACTTCAGTTATAAGTTGAAGAAGAACACGACGGAGGATTTATGTTTCAGATACTCGGTATCCAGACCATGTAGAGTCTTCTTGTAATTGAACTGTTTAGAAGCGATAGTCGATGTATATCTAAAGGAAATACAAGCTAATTCAGAGAATTTGTGTCCCCCGCTTAGGAAAAAGTAAACCATGCGCAATTCAGGGAGGAGGGGGGGGGGTCGGATCTCCCTGACTGAATTTGTAAAATTATTAAATGTATACATGTATACTGAAGAAAATAAAATATGCCAATATGGATATAAAAATTTGATTGCTTATTCTTTATCATGTGTATAGAAGATTCTTTTTATATTGAATATTTATCACACTGTAATGATGATTTTATGAGTTTGTACAAGCCAGACCTCTTAATTTTTTTTATTTCACGTGCTGAATACTATCATTTAATAAAATAACTATTTCGGAAAAAAAAAAGAAAATGGATCGTCTAGGATTCGAACCCGGGACCTCTCCCATAAAAAGCGAGAGACATACCACTACACCACGTAACCGCTTTCAACATCCGAAAATTATATGCAAAGATGAAGTCACATACATGTATATATTCACGTTCGATATTGTCAAAATTTTACACAATGCATGGTGTCTAATTTAACCTTTATTAAACAGTTCTAATAGATGTAATAAGAATATAAAGTCCGCCGAGAACCTGTTTTATACGTTATAACTCTCCTCATGCCCCTGAGCTAAAAATAGCGACATGTAATACAATAAATACTCATAAAACAAACGTGGCGGGACACTTTGAGAGGGGTGAGAGAGATCTTAGGGAGTTTTGGTATAAAATTACATTGCAAAAGCTGAAAATCTTCTTGAAATATCGCCCGGAAAGGATAGTGTTACACACAGACAGAATGTATAAATTTACGACCTTGAACTTTGACCTTTTGACCTCAAAATCAATAGGGGTCTTCCTTAGGACACATGGAGCTGTTATGTAAAATTTCATTGCAAAAGCTCAAAGGGTTCTCGAGATATCGCGCGGAAACGAAAGTGTTATAACAGACAGAATATTTGCGAATTTATGACCTTGACCTTTGACCTCAAAATCAATAGGGTTCTTCTTTAGTCCACAGGGATTTGCTATGCAAAATTTCACTGCGAAAGCTAAAAGGGTTCTCGAGATATCATGTAGAAACGAAAGCGTTACAGACAGAAAGACGGACGAACGGACGGACAGACCCAAATTAATATCCCCCACTTTTCAAGCGGGGAACAACAAGATGTAGTCTTTACTGCAAGACTGGATACTTTAATGATTAAGGGTATTACTTATATTGCAATTTCTTCCGTAAAACGCCCATGACTTGTTTATAATAATATATAAATACAACACAACAGATCTAGAGTTTGACAAACTGTATGCATAATAAAAATCGAAGTGTACATTTACACATTTCTTTCGGACCGAATCACTAGCTATTCAGAGATAACATGGACAGACTCAATCAGAATACAAATGGGTCTACTTTTAGATATGATCTTTTGATGAAAGTGTTGATCTCTTTGAAAAGGTCTCCATTTTCTTGTTTCCCTCAACTGTCGATTGGAAAGGTGATTTCGACCCATAACAATAAGTGACCGTTTTTGTTAATATAACTGACAGCAAGTGATGCACCCTATTCGGTCATATTGATATCATCTATTCAGTTTGGTGTTATCACCTAATCGAGTGGATATCACATACTGAACTTTTGAGTGTTATCACCTATTCTAATAGGTTATATGCTAATTTTTATGCATCGTAAAAACTGAAACAAATCGGATAGAGATCGAGTTTATTGTTGACTATCAAGACTAACTACTTTAATCTGACCAGCTCATTAAAATAAACATTATAGGCATTTAAAAAAATAATAAAATAAGACACTAATGTAAATTTTATGCAAGATTGATTTCTTTACAATTGGAATTAAAATGAACCGTAAAAATATTGAACGAAAAAGAGAAAAAAAGAAGAAATTTTAATCAAATAAAATTCTAATAATTCAATGGTATTAGTTTGAAATGTTCTAACAGCTTACTTAATGCTCATTTTAACTTCTTGTTGATTAATATCTTTACTTTTGTTGTTCGTATTCTATAATGGTACTAAGAATTAAACATATTATTCACCTTAATAAAGACCATATTGCAACTCATTGCAAAAAAGAATGCGTGTATCCAGTGACAAAGAGTGATTTTTCTGGTCCTCACAAATAGTAAATTGATTGCGTTTTAGTTATACATGATTAACGATTTACAAAAATCTTGTAAGATAATATGATCCAATTTGCAATGACTTTAATTTTCTTGATTCTTCAATTCAAATATGACTAAGTACAAGGACTCATATCCTGTGATGAATTTGTTGAAAACCTTAAGCACATATCAAAGAGAAAAAAGGTGGTGGTTCCAATGCGAGACTCCATCATTGCAGAGCTTATCATTCATCAATGTCGGCAAACGAAGGCACATTTGATCGAACGCATAATTTCCTCGACTCTTTCTGTTGTGCAATATGATGAAAAAACATTTATTCTTGAACACATTTCAACTTAAGATGTGCAAATAATGTAACAAATATTAATTATTTTTTTCAATGTCCAACAACTAACAACTAACAATCGTGTAATATTAGTGAACAAATTACCATAAGAATTTCCAATTATTTAGTGAGGAATGATGATAATAAAATGCTTCCCAAAATTCATTGATTTACAGTATGGTTCGATTATCTTGTCACTTTATAATATCCGGATTATTCGGAGATTGCGTTCGCCGTTTCCCGTTGAAAACAGTTTCGTTGGATTCCACGGATATTTTTTTTCCTATCGATAGTGGTTCTTTTCTTTAGGGTAGTCGTCGGATTCGGACTGTCCCCGGGAGCTTGACCGGGCGATAGATTTCTGGTAGCTGTACAGTTGTTTCTCCAGGGCATAATTCTCAGCCTGCAGGGCCATAATTTCCCGCCTAAAACAACAAGTAAATCAATTTAGTGTACTACATGCACCTTTCTGTAATATCAAGACAATTGCATGAAACGTAGATGCTAAATAGTAATTACCTGTATATGTATGTCTACATAAAAAGTGTGCAAGACTGAGTTTTTAATTGTCATTCTTTTTTCAGTTAATCAGTCATAAAGTAAAATCGTTTGTATTGGTCAAAACTCCTTAATCTTGGAGCAAAAGTTTTCGTATGTCACTCATATATTTCTTTTGATACCTGACTCTTTATTGGGGACAACTTTTTGACCTTTTGGCCTTGGCGCTTGGCCTCTTTTAAAAAGCATTTATAAAACGCATTTAAAAACTTAAATTTTTTTTATTTTTAACAAATAAGTTGATGAAACAAATTATCAGCAGTCGTTTAAAGTCACTAGTTCACAAATTGAATATTCTGTAATCGATCAATGATACAAGAACATTGTCAGCAAATACAATCTACCTAAGGTTAAATGCTAAAGTTCTGATGATTTTTAAAACTAATTGTTAGGTTATTATTTATACATTGAATTGTTTACGGATTTTTCCCGACCATGACAAGGCTCACACAGCTGGTGTAACCGGTCGATAGGGAATGTTTACTCCTCCATGGCACGTGATCCTGCCTCTCATGTCACTGTTACAGGTCCGTTTTTCTCTGATTTTGATTTTAATTGTTTGAATGGACTTGTGAGCTTGAACACTGCTCATTTTCTCCATATTTCATTAATAGATTGCAAATTAATGATGAACAGATGTATAAGAAGTTTGTTGGGTACCAAGTCGAAAACATTTTCAAGAAGTTGATGATGTTACTCTTTATCATAAGAAAGGAAAAGCAAGAATGTCTGAAAGGTATAGTTATTATAATTCTTATAAAAATTAGAAATTAAAAAAAATCAGTAACTTTTTTCAAAACACCGATTCGTTGCAATAACCATGAATATTCTTCTTCTGTTGAATACCAATTACATAATAGAGAACATTCATTCATTGTGTTCGCCTCTTTGATACCAGTGAACCTAAAACATGTTCAAAACACTTACAATGCATCAAAATTTGCATTGGTTGCCTTATTTGATTACGCATATTATGACATAATTGTCATTTAAATGCCACAGGAGAAGATAGAGTGGTAGAGAAAAGATAATCACATGATCCTCGATGTTACTTCTGAATGTAATTTTATAGCTTGCGCAGGTCGTAAGTTGTATTACTTCTTTGAAGGTGGGATCTTGATTAAGGGTTCTCCATGATTAGAGAGAATACACTGAACTAAATCATTAACTTCTAAAATAATCTTCTCATCACTCAGTAGGACAAGACAATCAAAGTAAAACAGTAAAAGATATGGCGGGAGTAACTTAATTATCGACATTGTTCTTTTAGCTTTTTCCAAGAAATTAGTTAGTCTTCTGAGCGGTTAATTTTAATTTGAATTTATCGGAAAAAGGAAAAAAAAACCATACTGATTTACGGAGCTTGCTTTGCTCCAGAGAACTGGAAAAAGCATAATGGAAAATATTATTTTATCAAAGCCTCGCTTATTTAATAATTCAATATTTCAATATGGAATTTGCAACGTTAATTGCAATAAAATACTGAATCGCTGTAATAGTGTTTTCTTATCAGGAATCAAGAAATTTCCTTCTAGAGAGATTTTACAAGGTAAATGTGTCTGTAGTGCATGGAGCCTGCTTTTTTACGAACGCAAAACATCGTGATTTATTGTAAACAATTTTACACTTTTTGTATATTTCACATGGAAGTTGTTTGTGGTAGATGGATCATTATGACATCAATATACAATGAAGCGCATCGAAGTGGTAAAATTTTCTGCCTTGGTGGAACGTTTTGAGTTATCTTTAGACACGCCCATTTCTTTAGAACAGAAAAATCGGTCAAATGTTTCAATCGAATACCTGTAGAACAGGTATTTCATAAATGTAATGGTCAATGAAATCGACGGTCTACATAAACACCGAGTAAGCACGTGTTCGACTGATACATGTGCTATGCTACCTCCAATAAACATGATAAAATCATAATTTTGTACAAAATCGTTGCAATGCGTGTTTTACATAAGCGGGAACTTGATCTATACATAGCTCTTTCTTATTTGGAATTCTTCATTTCAGTGTAACTTATGTTGCTTGTCGGGGAAAGTGTAGTGTCCTAAAACATTACGACGAATATTCATTTCTCTTTTCTAAAGAAATGGGCGTGTTGTTATGTTATAATTGACGTACAAAACATGACTCAGAACGTATTGTCCAAATGGAAAATTTTACC
Organism: Saccostrea glomerata; assembly: GCA_003671525.1. Taxonomy (NCBI): domain Eukaryota; kingdom Metazoa; phylum Mollusca; class Bivalvia; order Ostreida; family Ostreidae; genus Saccostrea; species Saccostrea glomerata. The sequence continues at coordinate 484,454 of PRKT01000089.1, read as the reverse complement.
ACTTCAATGCGCTTCATTGTTTAAGTTACCAGATGTAACATTCGAATTGAAGCGTGAAAATCGTCAATAACCTTCCTTATGCAGCAATAAAGCTTCCCCTGCATAAGGATCGAGTTTATGTCTCTCACTGACTCGATACGCAAGAGCATGCTCTTATTCTTCACGTATTAACAAATAATAGTAAATTACAATGAAGCGCATTGAAGTGGTAAAATTTTCTGTTTGGATGGAACGTTTTGAGCTATCTTAAGACACGCCCATTTCTTTAGAAAGGAAAAATCGGTCAGACGATTCAATCGAATACCTGTAGAACAGGTTTGTCATAAATATAATAGCCAATGAAATTGACGGTCTACATAAACACCGAGTAAGCACGTGTTCGACTGATACATGTGCTAAGCTAACTCCAGTAAACATGATAAAATTACAATGAAGCGCATTGAAGTGGTAAAATTTTCCATTTGGATGAAACGTTCTGAGTCATTCTTTGACCGTCAATTATAACATAACGACACGCCCATTTCTTTAGAAACGAGAAAGAAATATTCGTCGTAATGTTTTAGGGCACCCCACTTTCCGCGACAAGTAACATGAGTTTCACTCTAATGAAGATTTTCAAATAAGAAAGAGCTATATATAGAGTCCACGCTTCTGTAAAACATGCTTTGCAACGAAATTGTACAGAATTATGATTTTATCATGTTTATTGGAGGTAGCATAACACATGTATCAGTCGAACACATGCTTACTCGGTGTTTATGTAGGCCGCCAATTTCATTGGCTATTATATTTATGGAATACCTGTTCTACAGGTATTCGATTGAATCATTTGACCGATTTTCCCTTTCTAAAGAAATGGGCGTGTCTAAAGATAGCTCAAAACCTTCCATCCAAACGGAAAATTTTACCACTTCAATGCGCTTCATTGTACACTAAATTGAAGATTTTAAATAAGAAAAAAATTTATAGAGAGTCCCCGCTCTTGTAAAACACGCATTGCAACGAATTTGAACATAATTATGATTTTGTCTTGTTTATTGGAGTTAGCATAACACATGTATCGGTCGAACACGTTCTTACTCGGTGTTTATGCAGACCATCAATTTGATTGGCTACTATATTTATGGAATACCTGTTGTACAGGTATTTGATTTAATCATTTGACCGATTTTACCTTTCTTAAGAAATGGGCGTGCCTTAAGATAGCTCAAAACGTTCCATCCAAACGGAAAATTTTACCACTTCAATGCGCTTCATTGTATAATTATGTATAAATTCGTTGCAATGCGTATTTTACATAAGCGGTAACTTTATATATAGCTTTTTCTTATCTAAAAATCTTCATTTCAGTGTAACTCATGTTGCTTGTCGCGGAAAGTGTAGTGTCCCCAAACATTACGACGAATATTCCTTTCTCGTTTCTAAAGAAATGGGCGTGTCATTATGTTATTATTGACGTTCAAAACATGACTCAGAACGTTTCGTCCAAATGGAAAATTTTACCACTTCAATGCGCTTCATTGTATTGATGAAACGAGAATATTAGCTGTCTCATTTTAAAGTTATCATTGCGTACGTTCTATTCCCAGTTGTCGATACAATGACGTTGTCAGCAACAACGCTTTATCATTAAGTCAAATGCTGGTCATTAGTTACACACTGAATTGTGGACGGAGTTTCCCGTTATTTCCCGGTCATGACAAGGATCACAAGATGGGAGTGACCGGTCGGCAGGAGATGCTCACTCCTACATGGCACCTGATCCCACATCTGATGTTTAAGATGTTCGTGTTTGCTCGAATCCAAAATTTGTTTTTGTTTAAAGGTCTTAAAGTATAAATGATGAAATATGTAATTAACAATATTTGTCCTGTCCGCCTGTATGTCTGTCTTTAACCTTGACCTTAGTTTTTGATTGCTTGGAACTATGACTTCATATTTTCAGTGTGTTTCATGATAAGACCATTCTTTGACTCAATCATTTTTGGCCTCTTCACCATAGGCGTCGGAACCGGGGGGAGCTAGGGGGAACTTAATCCCCCACACTTTTTTTGCAAGATGGACATAATATATATTATAGGCATTTAAAATTGGTGTTTACCTGTTTTTGTTGGTTTAGCCCCCCTTTCAATTTGCTTCCGACGCCTATGTTTACCTTGACTTTAAATTTGTAAACTTTTTTACAAGTTTTAACCTTGCCCAAAACTTTAAATGTTTAAGGTTTCGTCAAAGGTCAACATGTTCAAAAAATTATTTTTACAATAGCCCCAAAACTATGTGAGGTATAAAGTGAAAATTTTTACAGTTTATAAAGTTTTCATTGCTTAACAGATAGAAAGTATCACTTAATAAAAAAAATACTTTGAAAAAATATTAATTGAGAAAATTTCTCCTTAAAAATGCATATATTTTTAAAAAATACACCTAATTAATTCCGTGCTCTTAGTGAAAGCCATCATTGCAGAAACAAAATATGTTTATCAATGAAGGGCAAGTTGGACTTGGATAGACTCTGGAAAGTTGTTTTCCCTGTTTATTTTGTCCAAATGTTAAGACTTGAAAGTGAAAGTACATTGCAAATGGCGGATTCTATAAGGGTCTGGTCTTTATACATATCATGCTTTCAATAACAGCCTTTAAGAGACCATTCACAACTTGCCCTTCAATGATAAACGAATATTATTTCTGCAATGATAGTTAAACAAAAGGGACAGAATTAAGCAGGTGCATTTTTTGAAAATATGCACATTTTCTGATACAATTTTTCTAAAACAAAGTCTTTTTTAAAAATATTTGTAATCAAGTGATACTTTCTATCTATAAATCAATGATATATTTATAAACTGTAAACGTTTTGACCTTATACCACACATGGTTTTGGAGCTATTGTAAAAATAATCTTTTAGGCATGTTCATGATGTTGACCTTTGACGAAACCTTAAACCAGGGTTATTTTTTAACTTGCAGCTATACATGTATTCATTGTGACGAGAGCTTCCCAAGTTGACCACATTAGAAATCCAGTTGTGAAATGATAAAATTGAATACTAGTATTAGAAATCGATTGGCCGGTTTAATATCAAACATTTCAACATTTCTTGTATTTCTTTTTTTTTTTAAGAATGATGTATTTTATTCCTGAGCTAGCCAAAACCTTACTATAAATTCCTAAGCTTAACTGTAACTCCTGAGGTAAAAAACCCTAACATTTAACCCTTACCTCCTGCTCTCACCCTAAATACATAACCCTAACCTTAGGCCTGTGTATTTAGGTTTGGGTTATTATGTTTTCATAGATAAATACATATATATTTATCTTTAAATGTTATTTTTCCAGTTTCTAAACTTTATGACCAAAACGCAAAAAAAAATATCAGTATTTGTGAGATTATGCTTAATTTTCATTAAAGTATAATCATAGACAATATACATGGACTTCATACAATGTAGGACTAAACTGAATGTGCTTGTTTAACATGTCAACCGTTTCTTCATCGATAAAGTAGACATCGTTTTAATGATCCCTAACTTCGAACAGTCTTTACGACTACTCTAAATTGCTACACTATTATAACCTTAGTTTGACATATAACCTTTCTATAACTCACAATGGACAGCAGCCAGCGAATATTAGTATTGAACTCCACACTGTTTATATAATGTCATCTCTATTGTATACGATTCATCAGTTCCATAATGATTATGTCCAGATTGTTTTAACATTCAGGCGATGCCAGAATTGTTTGCTCAATTTTGTTCTCTTTAGACGGTAAGTCGATTGGGTATGTGGATTATTTGGAAAGAAGACACCCCAGGTCTCATTACATCAATATCAAATTTTTCAGCATTGGAAACTCTGTTTCAATGCACAGAACTGTACATGCATACCATTTAATTGATCTAAGGAATTTCACTGCATGTTAGATAATGTTCGGAATATTTAATTTAAAGTAAACTCTTAAATCGATCGATTTTAAAGAACAGCAATTTTAGCGTTGCATTCAACAAATTTAATTTACAACTCGTCAAGAAGCTAACTTCAGTGTCATGTACGTAAAAAGAGTAATTTTTATCAACCATTTGTACAACTTGCTTGTTCGGAGCCTTACAAAAGAAAAATTGTCACATTACAGCCTACTATACCTCATATTCCTGATTATTTTCTTCCCTGAAGTCATACTTATTTTCATAAAGGTAAAGGGTTTATCAATTTTTTTTAATAATCCCTTTAAGTTAAAAAATTTACAGAATAGTCACAAAAATGTAAACAGAGATTATTAGTGAAATAAATTACAGCCTATTATTCCTCAAAGTCTTGATAAATTGATATGCATAATTTTCTCTGAAGACAAGTTACTAAGTATTTTTTTTTAATTAAAGGTTTATCTAATTTCGTTATAACTTGCAAATAAAAATAGCTTGAAGATCTGGAGTTTCTTTAATTTTTAAAGCTCCGTGAAGAAGCCATAGTTTTTTTTAAAGTTGATTCGAGATTGGTTACAAAATTAAAGAAACACTCGAAACTTTCGATCTTCAACAATTACGTGAACGATTTCCACATTTTAATACGCACGTTAAGTTAGCAGACCTAACCTTTCCTTACTTTTTTCAGTGATTATCTTAGACTTTCCTTCTTGGCCCGGGATTCGCGAGGAGTAATTTCATTTCCGCGCTAATTATATTAGGTAATTATGTCACTGATTGTCAGTATACGATGCCAGAGAGCGAGTGAAATTGTATGGTATTTCAATTAATAATATCCAGGCTACCCTGATCCTAATCAATAATGTAAGCATGATCGACCTGACATCCAATCCTGGAAGCAAGACTGGTATTTCTTTAACTTCCGCAGGCTCATCAATCTGTTTTACATCTGGACATGATTTGTGAATTCATCGAAGATGAATATATTGGTAATTATATAAATGAGTGATAATTCATTTTTCTAGTTATCTCATCTAAATCTTATGTAACGATTTACTCTATATAGATATGAAATACCTGTATATTGAGATAATGAACAGCATTCAAGCGCAAAAGTACAATAAACAATTCATATTGAAGCAGAACAAACACGGACCTCCAAAACATCAGAGGTGGGATCAGGTGCCATGAAGGAGACCGACAAAATTCAGTGTGTATTTAATGGTCTAACAATAAGTATGACTTCATGATAAATTATATATGCTGTCAAGTTTATTGTATCGGCCATAGAACTTACAAAATGATGACTTTGAAAGAGACTCCTGATATTCTTGTTTCAGTAACAGATACTAGTGTATATAGGCCTAAGTTTTACTCGAAGCTCCATCAAAATCATTGCTTTAGACCAAGTTAATATACTTACATCATTTGGTGTTTGTGTAATCTGCTGACGTCATCTAGGCTGTGGTAAGTGGGCGTGGTTAAGAGATGAGAATCTATCCAGTGGATGTGGACTGTTACTTTCTGATCCTCAGCTGAGAGAAACTCGCACCGAGGATCTTGAAGCTGGAACATTAAAATTAAAAAAAAGTGTAAATAATACTGCCACTGACAAATTAAACCATAATAGTCTATATAGTCTCTTATCAGTTGTTTGAACACAGAAATATTATAGTCAGTGCTGTGGAACTGCTATGGTTCCACTGTAGCTAACATGGATATTTTGGGTTTCCCGGCCACAGGAAAAGATGGACTTTTTCACCAGTTATAACCATATGGGAGGCGGGGGGTATCATTTAGTGAGCTCATCGCTCACAGTACCTCTAGTTTATGTCAATTTCAGAGTGCTTGTGTATACAATCAGAATGTTTTTTTTTTTTAGCAAAATAACATTGCAAATGACAAATGACAAGGTAAGTAAATTTTAAAGTTCCATCTTGATTGTAATGACCAGTGAAAGAGTATTTAAATTTACAGTTTCCATTTCTTATTGAAAAAAGCAGCTATCAATGATGTTAAAAAGCCTGACTTTAATTTTTTATCGTTTAAATCCAAGTACGTTTTGATGCTCTTGATATTAGTAAAATTTTGTGATTTCAAATTTTACAAAAGTACACTGTTTTTGAGTATCAAAATCTGATTTACAGCACTGCACAAATATAATGTACAGTATTCATCACCGGTCCTTCGAATGAGACAGTATAAACCGAGATCCCGTGTCACAGTAGGTGATGGCACGAAAAAGACCCCTCATTGCTCACTGGCCATACGTGCCAAAATTTGCAGCTCTCCATGGCAAGTGGTGGCGTCTGCACATGAGTAAAAAGTTCTCGAGAGGGGCGTTAAAACATGTAAACATTAAATCAATCATTTATAAAATATTTTAGTGAGGATTAAAGAAAGCGGCTTGGTAGAACCTTTTCTGAAATTAGCTATGTATCATTGTAATATTAAGGAATTTAAAGGGAATCAAGGATAGGTGTGGTAATTCATTTCGATTGTTGGGTGTATTAGCAATATTCAAAACTGACATATAATTTTGAAGAAATTACACCTTTTAAAGTGAATTGTGGGTATAAGTTGGAGTACCAATTCCAAAATTAAATCTGAGTTCCTCTGAAATATGTTTTAAATAATGAGCCTTACGAACAGAGACAATGTGTTTTCGTGTGTTTTTTTTCAACTGGAATAAGGACAAACTGATTATGTAATCTAACTTTGTTCACTTCTGAATTATTGAAGATTGAAGGATAGAAATATATTCTTCAAATTTTTTAAAAATCAACTCTACCACTATTTAGCAAAAAAGGTTTAGTTCACAGAATTCACTCTTAGGTCTTCATCTTCAAACTTTGCCAAACGTTTTGAATAATTAAAGAAAAATAAATTTTCCGCTATTTGATAGAACTTGTTTAAGTAAGAGAATTTTAATAAAGTAATAGGTATAAATGCTTGCTAGTTTTATTTATTACAGTACTGGGAAAGACATAGACATTAAAGGTTAACAGCCATAAATTAAATGCATAAAGTAAAGAAACCTTTAACCTTTTTTCCTTCAAAAGATTCTGGTCCGATCAATCCCCCCCCCTCAAAAAAAACCTAATAAGAGCAAGGGTAAAACTATATCTCATTCGCCGAAAGAGAGAATAAAATTGCCTGAAAGAGCGCATCTAATGCAAGTGAGAAGGACTTCTTTCAAATTAAAAATACGCACATTGGATTAAACGCGATGAGATTGGACATACGGATCATTTCCCGTAATGGAAAAGCAAATTGAATGTTGTAAGAACAAAAATTTTAAGGCCCATGGGGCTTATTACTCATTATAGTAAATATGTAGAAATCGGATGCTTAATTCTAGGATAATAGGCGAGAGACGTTGTCTCAGATTGCCTCCTTACACCCAGGCCCGCCGGGAGAACCGTATAATAACGGACGTTGTCACTTGGCAAACAATTTGTTAGCTTTACATTGCACACAGAGATAAAAGACGTCACCAACTACCGGTTTCAAATTCAAACAATTACTAGGCAGTCAGGGCCATTGAGCAAGAAAGAATCTTTATTTTATGCCAACACCTGTCGTTATACGGAGTCTCGGTTTTAAATGAATCTTCAGAAGAACCCACAACATTCACTTCAAAATGCCAAGCGCTTGGCGAAAGAACAGTTACTCCTAATACCTATTTTTTTTATCGACTTAGAACAGTCGCGACTGCGGCTCGAACCCAGGACCTGCTCAAAATAACGGATTTCTAGGAAGTCTTTAGATATATATCATCTCTGAGAAATATTAGAGAGAAAAAAAACAGTTACAGAAAAGTAGTAGCATTTCTTTCATGAATCATTGAAGTTATTTTCAAAAGGTAATTAAAAAGCTAATACGGTTTCATGTTACTCTTTTTATGAACAATTAACGCCTGCTCATCCTGCAGACGTGCAATTCAGTTTCTTCCAAAAAGCTCATCGTCAATCCCCTAGAGCAACTCTTCACGAATATTACGCATTGGTGTCACATCGATTTATTGAAGCATAGTTATTTTTGATGATGTCCTTAATCCATTAAAAGAGATACAAGGAAAATTGTTTAAAAATGAAGTCGATGAAACTTTAGAATAAAAGTTATCCTTTAACGTATTTAATAGGAGATAGATATCTTTGCACTAAGGTTTCAGAGTGAAAAGGTGCCTATTTTTCATTTGGGAAAGATTATCTCCTTTATGGATAAGTCCTTATAAATGTGCAATCCTGAGAATCAGAGAATTTTGTACACGAAAGTTACAAGATTGATTGTATATTGTTTAACGTCCCTCTCGAGAGTTTTTCATTTATATGGAGACGCCACCACTTGCCTATGGAGAGCTGCAAATTTTGACCTATGCTCAGCACTTTAGGCCATTTAGCAGGAAAGGATCTTTTTCGTGCCAGCACCTACTCAGCTACTGCGACACGGGACCATGGTTTATACGGTCTCATCCGAAGGTCCGGTCTCCTCATCCCTCAGTGGGATTCGAACTCGCGACGTAAGGATCAACTCAATTCGCCGTGTACTCCTTGTCAAGATCGGAAAAATCCGTTGTCAATTCAGTGAACAAATAATTGACTAACAATTAGTATGAAAAACGTCAGCATTAATCTAAGTATTTTTTTTTATAAAAGGAATATTTACAGCTGTATAATTCCAGCTTTTCACGAACCTACCTCTCTAACCGGGATGTTTGTGTGCATTTTGAATCCTTCATCTAAGTCTTCTTGTACATAATAGCGGCTGAACGGGCCATTGCTAGCTTTGATTGTAGGACGGTCAACGTCAATAGATAAAACCGCCAAGTCAAAGCTGACAAGCCGGGTGCATTTTCTAGGAACATGTGATACGTCGGTGTAGTAAAGTTTGAAGGCCAGATATTTTCCAGATATGTCAGATTCTAACATCCAAGCCTGTTTATCTCTATCGTACATGTGGACACGGTTACGGTTCTTGTTTAATACTGGAAGTGCAGCTTCGCTTATAGAAACAACAGAAAACATGTTTACACGGACTCGAACCGTAGAGCGGCCCCTGGATAGCATATGTATGGTAGATCCGATAATGTAGGGTTCACCATTTCCACTTCCGTCCAGCCACTGTTCTATGGTACCTGACTCGAAAGCCTGATTTTCTCCTATTCTTATTTCATACTGAACACGACATAGATGGTCAAAGTTAGTGTGCCTGTGAAGCTGAACTGCTACGTTTCCCTCTGTGTCATGGGTGGGAGTGTTCGGATAGAGAGAAATGCTCCAATCAAATAAACCAAAACTAAAATAAGGTGTTTCAAGTTTAATGTTAGTTGCGTATCGTGCTTGGTAGTCTTTTGGAATTCTGACGAAACATTCCATTGCGGTAGTAACGTGTCTCAGTTCCAGCTCAACAAGGAAATCCCCAGTTTGTTGTATGAATGTCCTTCTCACCAGGTCCTCCAGTGATATGAAAGTTTGGCGCCCTCTGGTGTCGCATTCCTTAGAAAACTCGGACCCTTTTTCGATGAAGGTTTCGTTTTTGGTGAAATGCTCAGTGTTAACCATAGTAAAAGCATAATCAACTTTGCATACCACGTGAAGAGACGCTGTTTGGAGCTTCAGAAACGCACCCAAATGCCGCTCGCTCTTGATAAAACTTACAGTCCATTTTTGGTAGCCGTAGATAAAGTCTTTCGAAAAAGATGAGGGGGCATTCTCTTTTATAAGTTTTGCTGGAAGCTGAAATGTGAACACTTCTGTGTTGAATCGGTCGGGTAGTTTCACTATGCGGAATAACTTTGCCATTTTCTGCAAAAAAAAAACAAAAATGAATATCATCTAAAACCAATTTAAAAGATGGTTGATTAACATGCAGTAGTGTTAGAAATAATAAAGCCTTTAAAGTGTTCTCAATTGATCAGAACAACAATGAATTAGAACATTTATGTTGATCGGAACTTCATATTATTTATCTGTATGCATCATCGGGATCAATGATGTCGATTTACGCTTGAATAAGAGTTAGGTGGGCCCAAGCTCGCGTTCAGCCTAATCAATAGGTGTTGTTTTAATCCTAAGGTCCCCTTGGAACCATTAATATCACGGAATGCACCGTGGACGGTGGGTAATTTCTAGTTTTCACAGAGCTGTCCGTGTTGGGCATTATCATGTCTGGAATATCAATTTTAGTGTTTCCAAGATATGTCTGATACAAAACAGACATCTCCAGATATTTGTTGTTCTTTATGGTCTTAAAAAGTGAGATCGGTAAAACCTGTTTTTTTATGATCTTATTAACAGTAAGATCAGTAAACATTTCATGTAAAATGTACGCAAACAGTCGAGAATGTTAGAAAATGAAATGCTTAATAAACAAAATGTTGCAAAATTGCAATTTCTGAGGGTCGAAATGTATCATCTATATTGATGCTTTCCTTCATATTCACTTGCATTTGATTTGTCTTATTCTAAAGTCTTGTAACATTATAAGAATGAACAAGAAAGAATTTAATATCACTAATCAGATGTAAATAGAGTGACATTTTCTGTGTTGAAAATTCTTATACAACAACAATTTACTTGTAGAAAGGGTCTTAAGAAGCCTAAAGTTGGTAAATATATTGACATTAATTTATAATGTTCCAATTTTGCATGTGATACTAGCCGATTATCTAACAGACATGTTAAATAATAAAAAAGAATTGCAGTTCAAACAAGTTTGCTATTTTCGTAATTAATGTTGGAATATTTCAATTCATAATAATAGATTCGGTATGTACTTGTAGAAAGATGTATCGAGTAATGAGAGAGAGAGAGAGAGAGA
>PRKT01000089.1:447842-462005 GCA_003671525.1 Saccostrea glomerata | reverse complement strand
AATATCATAAGTAATCCAAATTGTTCTTGTGGTATGAAAGAGGATAGTCATCATTTTTTCTTTGTTTGTAGAAAATATTTTGAACCTAGACGCCTAATGATGAATGCACTACTTTTAACTTATAATGTAAAAATGATTAATGTGCACAAATTGCTATGGGGAGATGATTCCTTATCTTCGCAGGAAAATGAAAAAATTTTCGGTATTGTTCAAAAATTTATTCAGGAATCAGGTCGTTTTAATTAACACTATATAAATTGTATTATCTCTATTGAAATTATTATATTTTTATAATATCAACACTGTATTTATTATCACCATTATTAATACCCGGTAATTGATATTATTTCCTCATTCTGAAAACAATTATCTTTGTTCTTCTATGTATATGTATATATTATTGTAAAATTTTGTAAAGTATGTTGTATGGCTATGCAGATTTTATATATGGGAGAGGACTACCTAAGTTGTTAGAACTTGTGTCCGATCCCTTTGACATATTGTCAATAAAATATGTTCAAAACAATCAGATGTAATCGATTACAGTTTGCCAAGTAATCATGAGTAATCAGTAATCACCAATTTTTCTGATTACAAGTAATCGTAATTTAATCGATTGGGTTAGGGTTACTCCGAAAAAAGTCCTGTAATCATGATTACTTTTTGATTACTTTATTATTACAATTCTAAAAAAACAAAGATCATGAATTTATGATTTTTGATTATATTCACTGAGCAAAAGTTATTATAAAATTATAAGCTATTTTTAGTTAGGTGCCTTCTTCAAATGCTTCCAGAAATGCTTATAATCAGGTCCATTATCCAGACAATGAGTAAATTCTATCAGTTCCTAGCTAGTAATTACAAAATACTTTAGCAGCTTAGCAATTTGCCATTTTGACTTGAAATATATATATAATTAAACTGAAAGAAAATTACTACAGGATCATTTTGATTTTTTTTGTCTCAATCAATCAACATGTGCAAAATGCAACATTTTATTTATTAAAATTATATAAATATTTTTGAATAAACATGTTTTTTTAAAGATCAAATATTCCTTTATTGAGATGTGTTTTCTATAAATCACTTCGTTTTATTTTTTGAACACAAAAAGATATGTGACTTAATTAGTAATAAAACACTGGTATACTAAAGTTGGGTCAGCTAGGGCTATAACAATTATTGAACTATCCATGGTTGCCCAGTAAATGTGTTAATTATCGTAAAAACATCTACTAATTGGCAGCTTAATTGAAAAATCAACAAGAAGGCCAATTACTTGTGTAACAGTTCTCTATCAAATCCCTATATGCATAACTATATAATTAATTATGTCAAGTTTGATAAATAAATTCTTTTTACTTTTATCTCAACAACAACACAGATATTTACTTGTATTAAAGATAGAAAACATGAACTTGATAATTCTTATGCATCTGTATTAAGAAATGTACCACCAAACTTTTCTGGATTCTACCTTATATATACCTAAACTATAAATGATACTTAAAAAGAGAAGAAAAGAGAACATTTTGTTGTTCATGAACATTAAACAAAAAAAAAACTTGATGTAATCTAAAGTAATCATAAGTAATCATGATTACATGAAGGAAAAGTAATCAGATGTAATTAATTACTTTAAAAAATGTCTGTAATCAGCTTGTAATCGATTACTTTTAAAATCCAAAGTAATTGTAATTTAATCGATTACTTTTGAAAGTAATCGACCCCATCCCTGGCACCTACATGGCTTCTGATTCCACCTCTTAAGTTTCTTGTGGTCTGTTATGCTCTTCTCGGATTGTTTTTGTTTAAATGGACATCGATCTTGGATATTGTTCATTGTTTCTTATTTGATGGTATTTTCTATGAAAAAGGCGAAGATCATGACAAGTGATCAATTTAAAAAAAAAACAATGAGGAGGGCATATCACAGACCCCCCAAAATTCCAGAAGTTGGATCAATTTATTTATGTTAATATATAGGCCTTTCAACTGCCGCTAGGGGTTGGTGTTATTAACGATAACTCACTGCTGAAACTTGTTTAGAGCAGGCTCGGGGTATCTAACTGTTTACGCGCAAGTCATTTTTTAGCATTTCCAAAGTGTTTCTTTGCTCTCAAAAGAATGATTTTACAATTTAGCACTAATGTTAAATTTTTTTACCGCCTAGTTCCGGACACCGTTTAACAACATATAATTTAGATTTTTAATTAAAATAAAAAGTGAAATCTACCCTCCTTCTTAGTTCTAACCTTATAAAATTTTTATACTCGGTCGTTCCCCTTCATGCTTAGTAACACAAATAAGATGATCAATTGTTGCATTTACTTGTAAAAATATATCTATTTATATAGGAAGCGCAAAAGCGCGAACACAAAAAACATGACATTACATTTTCCTCTTCATAATGATCGTCAAAGAGTGAAGGCATTCTCTTTCTCTTGGTCAACACTTTTGTGTACAAAACAATGTAAGGAACCCTTTTGTGTACATAACAATACCAATACTGAAGCAGCCTATATGTCCTTCCTATTGTCTTTCTGACATACTTTCTATTTATCAATAAAAATATGCATTATGCTACTTTAAATTTTAATTGAAAAATTCAAATATTTGTAGAGGACACTATTAACGATAACTCATGAATCCGCACTTAGTTGGTCATATTTCACACCTGAGTTACCTGTCCTTAAAACACAACATCGGAAAAGTCAATTATAAATGATTAAACTTTTTAACGATGTAATTAAAAGTATGCATAATTATTATCTTTTTTGATAATTTCATGTATCTATAAATCAATCTATGCAATGTTTTTTGCATGTATGTGCAACTTGAAAAATTAGTTGAAATGCCTATGTTATGTTTTCTGTTTGTTGAAATACTTTAACATCTATGGATTGTCTTAACTTCTGTTTAGCATATCACCAAGCTTCATTCATTATATGTTGATCGGTTAAAATTGCAAGAACACTCAAATTTTTAAAATAGTCATGTATATGTCTAAACCACTTCGTTCGGTTTTGTAGAAAAACAAAAAAGTTTGTACATTATTATAGTTTTTATTTAGAACAGGAATATCAATTTAGTCGGTAGATAATACTGATTTTGTAATAAATAAATAAATAAATTATCATATCTTCCTTGAGAGCAATCTGAAAATTGAGAAAAGAAGAATTCATTAAGATTCACTATTTGAAAAAAAGTGACATTAAAGATGTAATTTCGACCTTTCAATAGAATATATAATCGGTTACAAATTTTACAACTGTAACCATCGGTCTAAAAGCATTTTTACCAACCTATTTACGTCCGTAGTTTTTACATCCGTGAGGTCCACATCCACTTCCCCCATGACCACCTCCGATAATTCCTCCGGAACCTCCCGGAATAATGCCCCCAGAGTGTCCACCAATTATACCTCCCTGACTACCAGACCGCCAGGAGGACTGCTGGCTCCACTGACTGCCACCGCCGATGTGACCAGAAGGAATTCCGCCACCTCTGATGATTCCTCCGATTCCTCCTCCTATTCCTCCTCCTCCGATGTGTCCTCCACCGTGTCTACCACCTATGATGCCACTAGCTGTAAAACAAGATATCATCACATGACCAGCTATAACAGGCTTCTAATATGCCTTAAAGTCTGGAGTCTTTGAAATGATATTCGACTCCAAGCTTACATTTGTGAAATAAATTGAAAGGTCTTGTAGGATGAATTTCATGAACCACTTAAATATCAATAAAAAAAAAACTAATTAAGAGTGAACTCAGGAAAGTAATTTAAAAAAAATTAAACATTAAAGATTGAAAATTATATTTAAAGAAATACCAATCAAAGTTGAAATATATTTGAGAAGTGAAAAAATATCAGAAGAATTTAACTTGTTATTCTTGAAATATAATTTCAACGAGAGAGAGAGAGAGAACTGTTGATTCTTTAATGTCAAAAACGACTGTGCTCTGAACAGCAAAGCTTGGGAATATTTATACCGTTTGTTGGAATGCAATATGTAAGGACTAAATTTGATGAATCTTTAGTACATTTTTACATTTGTATTAAAATTATGCACTAAAGAAAATATAATTATATGAATGCATACGATTTCCGTTAATTTCTGATTTTAGAAAACGTAATTAATGAACTTTTGTAGTACTCATTATATCAAATTTTAATTTTGAAATGTTTACAATTAACAGCAAATATTTACATAAGGACTATATCAATAAACGGCTTTTAAAAAATGTATTTCAATATTCAAATTTATTTCCGAAGGAGGGGATCTTCTCTAGTTTCTGAATATATGAAATATTGAAAGTTTACTTGCTTTTAAGCCTTACATCCACAAATGTAAGGTATTCAAAAGATCAACTTTTTTTCTTTCCTTCTCATTTTAACAAATGGTAAACTCAATCTGAAATCTAGCATTGACAATATTTTCGGAAGAGCGGTGTATTAAACATTCAAAGACTTAAATAATTAAAAAAAAATCTTATTAACTCAATATTTTCGAATTCCAAACAAAATTTAAATCTTTTTACCTTTAAAAGTGTACAAACTAAGAACGAATTTGAGCAATAGATATCGATTTGTAAACGGTACAACCTTTTTTGTATCATTCTATCTTATGAGAAATAAGAAAAATAAAATTGAAAAAATAAATACAGAAAACGTGCGTGACTTCTATTTATGTTAGTAAAATAGTTATGTCACTTTCGTATATCTTCTGATAGACCTTGTATGGTAGCATCATTTTAATGCAAAAAACAAAAATTAGATTATATGAAACAGAAATAAGCAAAATGTAAATATTTTTTTATTCGGGATATCTTTGAAAAAAATATGAACTTGCTCCAACCATGAGGATACTCAACGTCAGTTTTACAGATGGTTTTTTTTTCAGCATTTAAATTGAAAAAAAAAATCATGATAGGAATAACTGTACCCTGCAGACGCAGTAAAGCCTCAAAAGCTTCATCTTTCAACATATTTTTCTTCTAAACAAAGAAATATATTGAGATAATGCGGAGTATTAAAAAAAAACTCCATGAAAAATTTTGGAACAGAGCAAACATGGACCTCTTAATCATCAGAGTTCGGATAAGGTGCCATATGGAGGAGTGAGCATCCCCTGCCGAACGGTCACACCCGCCGTGAACTCCTTGGCATGAACCCGAAATAGCGGAAAAGGTCCTTCGATAATTTACGGTGTAAATAACGGCCTAACAATTAGTATGAAAAACGTCAGTCAGCATTTGCATTAATGATAAGCTGTATTCGTTGACAAGGTTATTATTTCGACCATAGAACTTACAAAATGAAAACTTTAAACGACAAATGTTTTATAAATTATAATGCAAAACTTAATAGTCTTTACTCTCTTTCGTTTGGTTATGAACTCTATTTAGTCCACTAGAAATGACACATAGAACTCGGAAGCATAGTTTTTGTCACTCACGCCTTTATTTTTCGTTGACAGTGTCCGATGGTGATTTACACCGTGTCCGCTTAACAAGAACAAAACGACAGGATAGCTTCTGACAGTTAGTGCACAAAACACAGAGACAATTAAATTTTTAAAGACAAAAATCAAAAGCTTAATTGATGTAAATATCTTTGCACCAATGCATGCATTATCATTCATTTAAACTATACGAAAAATTAATTAATGTATTTTTTGTAAAAACTGATACTTTCATTAACACCATTGTAAAACGCGATTACTATCGTTTACTCCTACGAGATTGAAAGGTTTTTTTTTTTAATAAAAAAGATATCAACCACGGTGATTATGGGTACCTGTAAAGTGCGAAACGAAATAGAAACGAAACGAAACGAAACGAACTGAAACGAAACGAAATCTGCCGAAACGAAACGAAATCTACCGAAACGAAACGAAACCTACCGAAACGAAATCAAGACGAAACGAAACGAAATCAAAACGAAACCTGCCGAAACGAAACGAAACAAAACTTTCAGAATGTTCTTTTCAAATCAAGCTATATACATGTAGTTATATATAATGTGTAACTGCATATGGTCTATTTTTACTTCATATGAAATTGATGTAGTTCAGGCACCACAGGCAATTGTTTCGCTTCAAGCTCATACATAGGCGTCGGAAGGAAATTGAAAGTGTGTGTGTGTGGGGGGGGGGGCTTAACCAACTAAAAAGGAAACCCCCACTTTCCAATGCCTATATAATATATATCTTTGCAAAAAAAAGTGGGAGGGGGTTAACCCCCACCCCCTTGCTTCCGACGCCTATGTCATATTTTGTTAATATCTTACTGAAAAATTTACCTACTTAAAATGACATCGTTCGCTTTAAGAGACTTTTCTCTTGTCAGTTCAATCGTTTTAGACGTCTCTGGTCGAGCCTCTTTATTGCAAACCACTCATTTCTTCCTCGAAAATTACCTCGATAAAAAAGGACTGTATGTATGTAGAAAGGATACACAAGATTCCGGTTGGAGTTACGTATATAATTGAACGATAAAACCAGACACCTCGGAATGGAATACTAAATTCTCTAAGTCTCTGGTTTATCCTATGTTTTAAGACATTCGCAATACAAGAGTACAGTGACTTTATTTCGACCCGTACATAAACGAACCTTTAAATGTAACCCATCAATTTTGATAGATATGTTGTATCTTGATAAACAAGGACTGAAAATAAGAGTAAGATATGAAAATTAGAAAATACTGCACATATTGAAATTATACATGCATAGTACGCTTGTGCATATTTCAGTGCAGCTGGCAAACATGTAAATACATCATTAGACTGAGAAGGGAGCATAATTTATCGCTAATTAAATTTTATATTAACAAGTGCTTGAACTATATAGTAAAAAAAAAAGGCCACATGCAGTCACACATATATAATTATGTACATATACTTTGACTTAAAGTAAAAAACATTTTGATAGTTTTGTTTCGTTTCGTTTCGGCCGGGTTTCGTTTTGATTTCGTTTCGTTTCGGTAGGTTTCGTTTCGTTTCGGTAGATTTCGTTTCGTTTCGGTAGATTTCGTTTCGTTTCAGTTCGTTTCGTTTCGTTTCGTTTCTATTTCGTTTCGCACTTTACAGGTACCCCGGTGATTATTCATTTCTAGAGGTCAATTTTTTAAACACAAAAGATGAACAGAGCCAACACAAATTGCCCAAAACAGGAGTAGGATCAGGTGCCAAGGTAAAAAAAAGAACTTCTTCTCCATCCGTTCACAACCTTTTTTTGCTCCTTGTCTTATCCAGTAAAGAATCCGTAGATATTTCAGATTAAAAAATGAGATGAAATTATCAAAATCACAACGTCGGTGTGCAATTAAAATGTTTATAAAAATATTGTACATGTAAAAATCTTAGATGCACAATCTGAGTAGATCCATTCTTTCACTTTAATTATAATTGTCCCTTGCTCTCCCCTTATGTTTTACAGCGCCTGGTGCTGTTTAACATGATGTGTTTCCAGAGGTGCGAATCTTTGCCATGTTCATAATTCGATTTATTTTCTGTATCAATAAAATTATCTTTTTATGGTATCTCATCTTTAAGATTATATCGAGATTTGAATCTGAATCTTCATTACAATAAAATTTCCAAAAATAGACACTCAGAGGATACTTAAATAATTCAATTGAATCAGTGGATTTTCAGACTGTTGATTGATTGAATGATTGATTGAGAGAGAGAGAGAGAGAGAGAGAGAGAGAGAGAGAGAGAGAGAGAGAGAGAGAGAGAGAGAGAGAGAGAGAGAGAGAGAGAGAGAGAGAGAGAGAGAGAGAGAGAGAGAGAGATTGACATGTCTTCATATATTTTATTTGCATAAGACATAATTTTCACCTTATAACAATTATTTTTAAAAAATGATTCCAGTCGGTGCAAAATCCTCTTTAGTTCCATTTTCATATGCTTAATTTTTTTTGTTTCACAGAAGAGTTTAATCAAGAAATTAGGTATCATTTTTAAACATCTATTGGGATATACAAAAGGGTTGGTCACGAGATTAAATACCGGGGATTTATGATGAATTTAATCTCGTACCAACCCGTATTTATAGCCCGATAGATGTTTTGAAATGATACCTTATTACTTATATTTACATTTGTGACTTATTCATACTTATATTTGCCTGATTGTGACTTTTAACGTGTGAAATGCGTTATTTTTCAAACCGAAAGGCATGTATGTAATCCACTGAACGCGCGTCGACCCTTTATGACGTCACAGAGAAATTATGTCGAACGTTTATCTGTATGCACATCTATGACCTCTTGACTCCGTACCTGTATTTATACAGTTATAGATACGCATTGCTTTCAGTAGTGTTATATAAAGGAAAACATTTGCAAATGTAAATATTATGAAATATATGGATATCACGAAGAGTATTCAAGCTTTAGAGTTCATGAATCATACAAAATAGGAACAGACCAAACAGGGACCTCCAAAATATTATAATAAAGATCAGGTGCCATGGAGGAGTGGGCATCTCCTGCCGACCGGTCACACCGGCCGCTACTCCTTGTAATTTTGAAAAAAGGGGAAAATCTGTTTACAATTCAGTGTGTAAATAATGGCCTTACAATAAGAATGAAAAACGTCATTCAGCATTTGACTTTATGATAAATTGTATTTTCTGACGAGGTGATTGTATCGACCATAAACTCACTAAATGATGCCTTTTAAAGAGACTGCTGATATTCTTGTTTCATCAACCTGTTTATCAATAACATACCTAGTTGTTCAAACGTAGAACATGCTCTTGCGTTTCGAATCAGCTGAGAAATATTAACTCCGTATGCAGCTGGTGAAGGTGTATTGCTGCATAAGTAAGGGAAGTTGACAATTGAAAAGTTAAAGTCATTTCTTTTGTAATAAAGCTTTTTTGTTACATAATCATTAAAGTCCTCTTTAAATAAAATATCTAAATATTAAACAGAAGTGTCAGACTCTGTGGTATTTTTTATTTCAAGCTCACCGGGATATACAGCTGTATAGTATCGATATAAGAATGGATACCGGTATAACCATAGTTTACTGACAATACAAAACAAACAGTCAATATCATGTATTTATTTGGAATATGAATTTTAATACTGTAAAAAACACCGACATTGTAAGGCTTGGAAGTTTTTCTGCTAATGTAATCTGCAAACAAACAAAGAAAGAAAGAAAAGTCAGAAATGTAAGCAAAAACGGACAAAGAAATTTAAAACAATCTTGTATTTATTTAAACTCATGAAATCTTTATTAAAGAAATAACTACAAAATCAAGAATACTTTGTACTTATCTATGATTTACCTATTTACGTCCGTAGTTTTTACATCCGTGAGGTCCACATCCACCATGGCCACCACCGATAATTCCCCCGGAGCCTCCCGGAATAATGCCCCCTCCACCAATGATACCTCCCTGACTACCAGACTGCCAGGAGGACTGCTGGCTCCACTGACTGCCACCGCCGATGTGACCAGAAGGAATTCCTCCACCTCTGATGATTCCTCCGATTCCTCCTCCTATTCCTCCTCCTATTCCTCCTCCTCCGATGTGTCCTCCACCGTGTCCACCACCTATGATAGCACCAGCTGTAAAACCAGAAAAACTGGTATTTATATGTATCCTTATATGACCTTATGTACAGGAACTTACCACTAGTTTTGGAAACTGGGTGCAACCGATGGCCATTTTCATTGAGAGAGAGAGAGAGAGAGAGAGAGAGACTTACGTCTATATGCACTACAGTAGATGGTGGAGGCACAGACTCCCAGGAGAAGAAGAGCTCGGATCATGGCTGTTGGTTGTGTTTAGTTAAAAAGTAACTGTATTTTCAACATACACTAACTCCTTATATTTATACTTTTCTGGGAAGCATTTTGTAAATTATTTTGTTTAATTTGGTGCACTTTTAGAACAAGTTTTCAAATTTATGCACATTTAATTTCTTATCATCGTGCAAATATGGATAAGTTCTTTTCTTGATTTCTAAAAAATGAAAAAAAAAATCTTTTTGCTAACTTAGCGTTTCTGGTATAGAAACAAGATCAATGTGATTTAAAATAATTTTAAGAATTCCTTATTTCGATTTTCAAACATTGTACATTAGTTTAAAAAAAATTAATGCACTTTTTACTTCAATCCCTGCACTTATATTTAGGCTAAGGAAACTAGAAATGAAACGCCAAGGAGACTATTATCTCAAAACAATCAGTTTCGATCTTTAGAAGAGACCTGAAAGAAATTTCTTCCATATTCATTGAAAAAAGAGACCCCTCTCTATCCTAGATAATTCTTTTAAACTTATGAAATAAAGAGAGTACGAACATTATTTAAGCCCAGTGTAACTTCAAAAATCGGATGAACAAATATTGACCTCTTAAAAATCAGTGTGAAATATACTTAATATTATTTGCTATATAATTACCGAAGAATAGAATATAAATTTTTGTTTTTAAGACCAAACATATTGCTGCTAGATTAAAAAGAATAATCTATTGATTTGAAAATTTTAATTTTTTTTTTGCTATCTTAGAAAAATCCTCACAATAAATTATCCCCTAATCATCATTAATGGAGAGTTAATTTAGCAAAATATCCATGCATGCATGATTTTCAACTGTTCTATTCTGTTCATTTTTATAATAATAAATAATTGTATATGAATTCATATAACTAAACAATGAGACTCACATATTCAGATAGACAAATATGTGACGTTTATGGGGAGAAAACATTCATGGGAGCAATCAGCAACAAGAACATATATTATTATCCTTTTAATTTTTTGTTTGTAGGTATTTTATGCGATCAATTAATTCATTTTTTCCCTTAAAGCACAAATAAACCATAATTTTACACAATGAATTATCTACGGATTTCATCTTTTTCTTGATCATAACAAGGAGCATACACGGGGTTGCGGTAATCGACTAGGGATGCTCCATCTCCACGGTATCTGACCCAACCTCTGATGTTTAAGAGTCCGAGTTTGCTCAGTGCCCAATTTGTATTTTTTCAATAATAATACTTTTGAGCCTGATTACTATTCGTGGTTTCGATATATCACGCTAGTGATAGTGGAATATTGCTATATTCATGAAGAACAGAGGATTGAATGTTGAAGTCATGTCATTTGTCATATAGCACGCCAATGACTTTAATAGTAGGGAACCTAACTGTAACATGGGTGACAAACTCTGTATTGTCTTTTTTTTTTTTTTTCGAATTTACAGTATTAATATCTATATTGTTGATTTGAAAGAAGTTATTGATATGAATGTCAAAATATCTTTATTCTTCTTTTTTTCTTCTGATTCATCAAAATATAAAACAGAACTAAAACATTACATAATTAAAGCCTACTAAATATCCATTATAAGAAGACCCGATCTTTAAAGGCTATATCGATGGAATCGATGAGGAATCCCATCATTTTTTTCAATATTGATTTCGGAGAATTCCTTTAAAAATCATTTTTCGAATAATTTCAACAAGTGACCCAATTTTCATTGTACATATTTATACTTTTATTCACAGGTAAACTATGATACACTTGTTTAATTAGCTGCTCTCTAAAGACATTTTTGCAAATTCTTTTGCAAAAATGAATTTATGTTATGATCGTGTCGAATATGTATCATTACCTTTTTTAAGTTTCTAAACACACTTGAAGGAGGATTGTAAGAATGAACAAAAATTATATCGTCGTTTTGCATACCTGGCTTTTTGGCATACAAAAAAGATAAGCAAAATTTTTTAACAATTTTATGTACCTTTTAGCTTTTGTGTTTGACAGTGTCATAAAATTATATCGTAGTTTTGCATACCTGGCTTTTTGGCATACAAAGAAGATAAGCAAAATTTATTAACAATTTTATGTACCTTTCAGCTTTTGTGTTTGACAGTGTTCAGCGGGTTTATGCGATGTTGATTCCGGGAAAGTGTTATGACAGGTGAAGTACCTAATGTCAATTAGTATAAAAATAATTAGTTAGAAATACAAATATTCCATTTATAATAAGTATTTTACCACAGCGTTATCTTCATTTTATTCTGGAATTGACTAATGAGTGTGTCATTTAAACAATAAAATTCTTTTAAGAACGGGAAAAAAATCTCGCAGCTATTAAAAAAGAAAATCTATGTAGGTGGCTTGCTGACTGCTAAACGGCAAGGGTTTGCAAAAAAAAAAGAAAGAAAGAAAAGAAGAAAAGAAAAGAAAAAAGAAAGAAAAAATTATATTCAGTTGGTTTAAATATAATCCAAATACTTTTAACTGAAATATTACTGAAATATAACCGACTCTGCGTTAAACAATAATCAAACATAACCATATGCAGGTTATAACGGAATAATTCTACACATAAATGAAACATATGCAGATAACGAACAGTATTCAAAAGTCCAAAAACTATAGAAAATAAGAACAGAGGAAACACTTACCTCCAAAACATCGAAGATGGGATCAGGTGGCATGGAGGAGTAAGTATCCCCTGCTAACTGGTCACACCCGCCGTGCGCTCCTTGTCATGATCGGGAAATAACGGAAAAATCTGTCGTCAATACAGTGTATAAATAATAGCATTACAATTAGTATGAAAATTGTCGGTCGGCATTTTACTTAATGATAAATTGTATTTGCTGTCAATGTCATTCTGTCGACCAAAGAACTTACGAAATGATGACTTTAAACGAGTCCACTGTAATTCTTGTTTCATCACTTGTTTGTCAATAATTTACCTCGTTTTAGAAATTTTTCATACGTAGAACATAATCCTGCGTATCGAATCAACTGAGATATATAAACTGTGTTTGCAGGTGATGAAGGTATATTGCTGCATAAGTAAGGAAAGTTGACGGTAGAAAAGTTAAAGTCATCACGTTTATAATAGAGCTTTTTGTTAGACTACCATTTATGTCGTTTTCAAGTAAAATATTCAAATACGAAACAGATGTGTCAGACTCTGTGGTGTCTTTTATCTTAAGCTCATCAGGATATATCGTATCGACACAAGAATGCAAATTATCATTGTTAATTGACAATACGTCGTCGATATATTCAAATGTCGAGCTGAAAGCCACAGCAAGTGTTATCTTCTTTTTACACATACGATTTTGCACAAATCTGCCTCATATGAGTACAAAAATAGATCTGCTTATAACAGGGCGCAATTAGTGCCTATGGGAATTCCAATAGATTGTTTGAAGACCTGGTCCCCATCAAAAACCACATAGATATTGTCAATCAAAAACTCAAGCATCTTTTTGATGTCAACTTCAACTTCAGAGTTCTTGTGTGTACAATCAGAATGTATTTTTAACAAAATAATTTTGCAAATGACCGATGACAAGGTAAGTAAATTTATGAGTTTAATTTTTATTGAAAAAGCAGTCGGCAATGATATCAAAAAGCCTATATTTTAATTTTTCGTGGGGAATGGTTGTGTATAAAGTTGAAAAGTTTTTAAGCTGTTGATTTTGGTGAAATCTCGTGATTTCAAATTTTCGAAACGCAATTTGGAATTTTTAAGAGTCAAAATCAGCAAGCATCGAGCATTTAGTTAAAAAATGTGGAAAGTGGCATAGAAACAGATTTGGTTAAAACTCATATACAAATTTTCAGAACAAAGGGTATGATAGAAAAAATGCAAGCAAAAAATAATTTTTCGCATTGTTGCTATGGAAACCACGCGCCTTTCAAATAGCGTGTTTTGTACTTTATCATGACACTCGAATTTATGGTTAAACAAATATTTTTTTATTACTAGTCATTAATAAAAGCTTTTTAAATTATTATTCTATTTATCTAAAAATACTCTATTTTAACAACTGTTGATTATTGAAATTCTCTTCACCTTTTGATAAATAAAACTAGTTTTTGGAGGTTTATTTTGATTTAAAAAACAGCAAATTTGCAGTACTCTATAAGAAATCTACAACCACATTAAAGCTTATCAACATAAAATATATATTAAACAGTATTTGTCCTAGAAGAATCAAGAAAAAAATCTGCAGGCAACTAAAGCATTTATATATGATAACTGATTTAAATCCATAATTTTCTGTCTTTTTTGCTTCAAATTACCTCCCTTTGGTATAGCTCTCTAACATAGGAGGAATAAACGGTAGTTTGCTTACATTGTTTTCAATAACA